>JAQRGA010000034.1:0-212125 GCA_029237695.1 Conchocele bisecta | reverse complement strand
AATGATTTCAATTTTCACGGCCGGGACAAAAGCACCCGGCCATGAGAAGTTTCAGCCTGTCCGTAAACTTGATATATAGAGAACACATCGGTATATTTTCACAACCCTGTGTTGGTATATACCCAATGTGCCTATTAATAATGATATTATGCAATAAGTTCCAATATAAGGCAAAAACACAACGTGAAATATATGGGACTGATTTCAATTTTCATTTCGGCGGGGACAAAAGCACCCAGGCCATGAGAAGTTTCAGTCCTGTCCTCGGTACTTGATATATAGACAACATGGTCATGTTGGTATATACCCAATGTCCTATAATGATAATAATGATAGTATGCAATATATTCCAAAATAAGGCACAAAAACGTGAAATATATGGGACTGATTTCAATTTTCACGGCGGGGACAAAAGCACCCGGCCATGAGAAATTTCAGCCTGTCCGTAAACTTGATATATAGAGAACACATCAGAGTCACTTAGCTCTGCTCCAAAGTAACAGGATTACCTATAAGCTTATTATTTAATAATGGAGCATAACTGGATTTAGCTCTCAAGTACCAGGGCGCCAATACGGTACAAGAGGGCCAAACCATGTATGTCGGCCTCTCGGTAATGATGAACGCTGCTCCCTCCTACCACTTAATTCTTCAATCGTGTATTACCATTTCCAATAAAAAAAAATCCTTTGCATTTCTACTTTAAAATAATGTGTCCCGTCAAGAGGGGATTTATTGAGTTTGTGAAAAGTGTAGCCCAAGACCAGCCTGTGACTCGCACAGTCTGATCAAGGTCTACACTTTTTTACAAACGGGCGTATAAAAATATTCTGTCTGTACATAGCAGTGCATATGACACACTCGTAGTCTACGTCACTGAGAGCAGCCGTCACAGGCAAGCGACAGCAGGTGATGTGGAACCACCGTCCACACACAGCACACTGCACCCACCTCTTCCGGCCGCTTCTCCGTGACTGACACTCTAGCATGTCACATACATCCCTGTCTACCGGCCGACCATGGGCGAGGATACTGCTCTCCACATACTGCCTGTACATCGGCGCATGCACCTGTCTCATCACTTGATGGGGCACAAAAAACATTTGGTAAAATTTACGAGAATGATGCGGCCCGCGTATTATACCGCTCCCACAGCTTTTTATCTGAGTGCTTTACGTAGCGCAATACAGCAACCCCGAACCCGCCCCCTCGAGATTAGCAATACTTCAAAATTAACATGTTATTACAAAACACTATTGCACGCAACTGCGCCTTGCCGTTCAACACCTCGTTTTAGTATTGCCTGAAAATAACAAATAAGTGTCCCCACCCGCCCCATTTTTCCCCAAAATTTGGATGAGAATCTAAACATTGATTTTGTGTAGCCTATTAAATAGTACTGCACATTACTGGTTATAAATGCACCATGTCTTTTTGAATATCAATTGGCGGATTTTAATTCTGATACATCAAAACACCATCACCAGATTACAAGGATTGTGTTCAGTGTAGCACCTGATCAACTAGTACACTCCTACACGTTGATAAGTATCTAAAATGTTTGTCAGAAACAATACCGCACTAATTAAACTAAAGTGGTGAACAGTGTAAACCCTGACTGGCATACATGACGTGGTTGGTGGTACGTTAATGGCAAATATAGGTGTATGCTTGTATCATGTGTTCTATCATCTGGTATGTTGATACGTCTATTCAAACACATTTTATGATCCAGTGCACAGGAAAATTAAAACGAAATTGTATGTATACTTGTGGTTGTGACAGGATAATGGGGCCTATGGGCTTTGTGACCAGTGTAGATCCAGATCAGACTGTGCATCCGCACAGTCTGATCAGGATCTGCACTGTACACCTGTCCATCAATGAAATACCCGTCATGCTTAATACAAGCACCATAGATTACAGATAGATCAGGTTACAGGAGTGTGCCTATTTGATCCGAGATACACTTGTCAGCAATCCCAAAAGCCTGATATTCTACAGTCACAGCCACAATTTAGTTACCATTACATACCTAGACAGATCAGCCAGCATACACATGGTGCACTCATCCATTTAATGCAGCACACATTGTACACATTCACTAAGTGTTTTATAACATTATAACATTTTACTAATGTATATGAATGAAACGTATATGCTGTCAGGCGCCAAACAGGTGTCCGATAGCATCTCGATTTATCAGCAGAATAGTATATGGCCACTAAAGTGCGACACGGAGGTCGAAAAATACGCATTCATAACATCCCCGGACGGGAAAATACCTAAATTTTACATTTGGGACCATTTTTATGCTTAGACGTACGTTAATCTCATTAAATCTTGAAATATAATCGATGACTTAAACTTTACACAGCCTTGGCCCCGATTGTTATTGTTCCGTCTGCGCATGCGCGGACTGAAACCTTTAGTGGGCTGAAGAATTTTCTGTTATACCGGCCAATAAGCATAGGAGGCGGGGTAAAAAATGCGGATTTCAAACGGGGCGGGTAAATGAAAATAAAGGTAAAAAACTTCCTTCTCACACACCAAATGGTACATCAAGCTAACCAAAGACTCATTTGAATCCCGGGTTAATGTAAATGAAAATAAAACGTTTACCTGTAAAGATGTTGATGGTACGGACAATGATGTAACTGTTCTGCGCTCTCTGTCGAGGCGTCCGAAACTCATTGACGAATGCGCCGTACCACAAAATGCATCCGTACACCCCGATCTGTTGATAAACAAATTATATCGACCGTATGAGGTCCAGAAGATGTTTAATACTGAAATAAACAGTCATCGCGCCTTTAATACGCACTGTAGTGGCGAAATGGTATTTGATGCGGCCGCATCAAGAAAATGGGGCATTTGTTGGGCTGAGCGGCTAAAATTCACCCGATGTAGATATAAAAGTAAATATTATAAACTATATGAAGAGGTTCCGTCAAGTCGAAAGGGTAGGAAATCAGAGAAAGCTAATGTGGGTTTGCAGCTGGGCCTTATGAGCACACCAATCAGTAATTATGATGCTTGTCGGCTGTTGGTAAACACAAACATAATTCCGCCGACGTATAACTCTATGCAAAAGCAGTCAAATAGGATAGCAGAGTCTATGGTTGGCTTAAACACTAAAAGTATGCATGAAATCAGACAAACTGTGGCCAGAGAGAATGAACTCTGTGGCAATAAACGTAGCAAGACGGTTCGAGTTGAAGGTGACTCTTGCTACAATAACCCAATATTCAATAGCGACAGTTACACCACCCATTTCAAGCGGGTACAATCGTGACAACCACTGTGTGCGAGAATAATACCAAAGATAAATTAATCATTGGGGATTTGCAGTTGGCAGTAAGCTGTGCATAATAGGTAGTAAGCTAAGAAATCAGGGTGGAGATATCAGCTGCCCAAACCATCATGGTCACTGCACTGCCAACCTCCCCGAAAATGAGTCGATAGGTAATGAAGCGAAATGGAATGAAATAGTTACGAAGCAAGATAAATAGTGACTTACATGTTAGTCATTACACGGGGGACGGTGATAGTAAATCACACAAAGGTGTAGATGCCGCTCAACCAGGCGTAACGGTAACGCATCTAAAAAGATATCCGCCATCTGAGTAACTCCCTGAAACGAGAAATAAACAAGGCGCCATTTAGCTCGAACATGTTTCGTGGGGTCAAGAAAACAAACTTGAGAAACCGATTTGCTCTCTCTGTAAGATCCAGGTGCATTGCAGAGTTGAGGCATTGCACATGCCAAACATAATGGTAACTTAGAACAAATAAAGAGCATAATGCCAGGAATAATTGCACAATAGTCATGTGTTTCAAAGGTTACTGTGGCAAGCAATGTTCACAGTATAATTTCTGCTAAATTTAAAATTTTTGAATTTTTTTTCTGGAAAAAATGTAGCCAAGAAGTACTGGCGTAGACCCTGATCGCGCAGCCAAATTTGGTCATAATGTTTGCAAGTATCAACCGAGTCAATAAATAATGTTTAGAAAAACGTTGCTACCTGTTGGGGAGCTATACACTTGATACCGGTTAGTAATCAAATACACAGTGCCAATTAAAGCGACGCGCCACTTTAATATGCTGAACTAGTCAGTAACAGGCTCATCTGGCTCCCTGATGCATCTCAAATCTGTGTAATTAGTATTGTAGACATGTACATAATGTAGATAGGTATACAGTTTAATTTACCGTAATTAATAAAACAGAAACTATTAGCAGATACAGGGTGGATATGTGACGCCGTCGAGTGCATGGCTCAGACAGCGCTTTTCGCTATGGCAATTCTTTCGAGAATTATTTATAATTGTTGACTCAGCACTCAGGTGGGCCGGGTTAACACACAGGGAACAACCACATAAATGTGATATTTCAAGGTGCCTGGGTATTTCAAACACATTATGGTGTAACATGAATGCTACTCTATGTGTATAATAGTATTTTGTTCTTGCATCATTTGGAAATTTAACTTTAATCTTTCCATATTTGACGCGTACACCTGTGGTTATCCCGACCCACTTGATGCAACCATTTTCATTAAATAAAACTGATTTTCCAGCAATTCTGTCCTTTGTTCTCTTAATAAAACTTGCTGTAGCCATGATTAAAACCGTTTAGAATTGTTTTCAAAGAAAGCAGACGACATCCACTGATGACCCGGAAATGCTTATAAGCGCATTTTTTTGCTATAATATCTCAATAAACTGCCTACCATTGTCTTGTCTGACCTATTTCGTGACAGCAAATGTAATTTGACATTATTTAGAAGACTATCTTTTCAACAGTGGCAATGTAAGAATGGTCATATAATTATGGCTGTCCAGCTGCGGAAACTTCAGTTTCACCAGAATTTTCCAGAGTATTATTTTCTCATATATTTCTTAGGAAAAGTCTATATTGTTGATGCACTTGTAAAAAATTATTATAAAATAGATGGTGCTTGTCAAAAATATTGGCTGTTCCACAATTATGGGGTTAAAACGATTAAATTTATCGAAAGTCTGGTGATTTCGGAGTATTTTTGTCATTTTTGTATCATAAAAACAGGCGAAAAAGTGACTTTCGAAGTATTTAGTCAATCTACATGTTGTAATTTGCATAGAAACATTTGTCCGCATAACTTAGTGACATGCCAGAATGATACGTGTCAAATTAAATTGAAACCAGCCCAGTGTATGAGTGCTGCCAGCGAATTCAGACATAGAAGTGTTAAAATGTCACAGGAAATTGAATCACGTGTGCCCGTGTTGACACTTGTTTCCTTAGGGTATAGACACTGCCTGTTAAATGAGCAATGCTATCCCATATATATTTCTCTACCGATATGCACTGCTCAGAGTGAACATGGTTAACCTAATGAAAACATGCCGGCCAATAAGCATAGGAGGCGGGGTGGGGTAAAAAATGCGGATTTCAAACGGGGCGGGTAAATGAAAATAAAGGTAAAAAACTTCCTTCTCACACACCAAATGGTACATCAAGCTAACCAAAGACTCATTTGAATCCCGGGTTAATGTAAATGAAAATAAAACGTACCTGTAAAGATGTTGATGGTACGGACAATGATGTAACTGTTCTGCGCTCTCTGTCGAGGCGTCCGAAACTCATTGACGAATGCGCCGTACCACAAAATGCATCCGTACACCCCGATCTGTTGATAAACAAATTATATCGACCGTATGAGGTCCAGAAGATGTTTAATACTGAAATAAACAGTCATCGCGCCTTTAATACGCACTGTAGTGGCGAAATGGTATTTGATGCGGCCGCATCAAGAAAATGGGGCATTTGTTGGGCTGAGCGGCTAAAATGCACCCGATGTAGATATAAAAGTAAATATTATAAACTATATGAAGAGGTTCCGTCAAGTCGAAAGGGTAGGAAATCAGAGAAAGCTAATGTGGGTTTGCAGCTGGGCCTTATGAGCACACCAATCAGTAATTATGATGCTTGTCGGCTGTTGGTAAACACAAACATAATTCCGCCGACGTATAACTCTATGCAAAAGCAGTCAAATAGGATAGCAGAGTCTATGGTTGGCTTAAACACTAAAAGTATGCATGAAATCAGACAAACTGTGGCCAGAGAGAATGAACTCTGTGGCAATAAACGTAGCAAGACGGTTCGAGTTGAAGGTGACTCTTGCTACAATAACCCAATATTCAATAGCGACAGTACACCATTTCAAGCGGGTACAATCGTGACAACCACTATGTGCGAGAATAATACCAAAGATAAATTAATCATTGGGGCATTTGTTGGCAGTAAGCTGTGCATAATAGGTAGTAAGCTAAGAAATCAGGGTGGAGATATCAGCTGCCCAAACCATCATGGTCACTGCACTGCCACCTCCCCGAAAATGAGTCGATAGGTAATGAAGCGAAATGGAATGAAATAGTTACGAAGCAGATAAATAGTGACTTACATGTTAGTCATTACACGGGGGACGGTGATAGTAAATCACACAAAGGTGTAGATGCCGCTCAACCAGGGGTAACGGTAACGCATCTAAAAGATATCCGCCATCTGAGTAACTCCCTGAAACGAGAAATAAACAAGGCGCCATTTAGCTCGAACATGTTTCGTGGGGTCAAGAAAACAAACTTGAGAAACCGATTTGCTCTCTCTGTAAGATCCAGGTGCATTGGCAGAGTTGAGGCATGCACATGCCAAACATAATGGTAACTTAGAACAAATAAAGAGCATAATGCCAGGAATAATTTGCACAATAGTCATGTGTTTTTCAAAGGGTACTGTGGCAAGCAATGTTCACAGTATAATTTCTGCTAAATTTAAAATTTTGAATTTTTTTCTGGAAAAATGTAGCCAAGAAGTACTGGCGTAGACCCTGATCGCGCAGCCAAATTTGGTCATAATGTTTGCAAGTATCAACCGAGTCAATAAATAATGTTTAGAAAAACGTTGCTACCTGTTGGGGAGCTATACACTTGATACCGGTTAGTAATCAAATACACAGTGCCAATTAAAGCGACGCGCACTTTAATATGGCTGAACTAGTCAGTAACAGGCTCATCTGGCTCCCTGATGCATCTCAAATCTGTGTAATTAGTATGTAGACATGTACATAATGTAGATAGGTATACAGTTAATTTACCGTAATTAATAAAACAGAAACTATTAGCAGATACAGGGTGGATATGTGACGCCGTCGAGTGCATGGCTCAGACAGCGCTTTTCGCTATGGCAATTCTTTCGAGAATTATTTATAATTGTTGACTCAGCACTCAGGTGGGCCGGGTTAACACACAGGGAACAACCACATAAATGTAATATTTCAAGGTGCCTGGATATTTCAAACACATTATGGTGTAACATGAATGCTACTCTATGTGTATATAGTATTTTGTTCTTGCATCATTTGGAAATTTAACTTTAATCTTTACATATTTGACGCGTACACCTGTGGTTATCCCGACCCACTTGATGCAACCATTTTCATTAAATAAAACTGATTTTCCAGCATTCTGTCCTTTGTTCTCTTAATAAAACTTGCTGTAGCCATGATTAAAACCGTTTAGAATTGTTTTCAAAAGAAAGCAGACGACATCCACTGATGACCCGGAAATGCTTATAGGCTAGCAACCACCAATTAGTTTTACTATACAACTTAACCGATTCCTCCAAATATGGCCATTCTCTCACACTTTCACTATTCGTATGGATGCTGTGGAACCTACCTGTTCATAACCTGCAACCTGTCTGCACCGGATTTTCACTAATTAAACAATATGTTCACTTACTCCTAAGAAAGAAAATTTCAACATTGTCCTGTCCGCCATATTGTTATCATCAAAGTGTCATGTGACGTAGTGTTCACATCACGTGACAAGCAGGCTCAGTAATTTCTTTTAAATGCTAGAAATATGCTGGAAACTGGTGTTAAAAACACCCCAACATGTTTCTCAAGTAAAATTGGGCTGTAATGGATCAGGATTTACAAGCAAACTGGGTCTGTGGCCTCAAAACGTCTGCACTATTTTTTTATACCGGACTACTAAAGCATACCCCCTGGCCAAGGTGTACTATATTTAGCACAGTGATACCTGAATGGCGGCTCACCGGGATCTACAGTTTGGACAAAGGTACGTCTGTTGAACCCTATATGTCACAGAAACGAATATATCACACGTGTGAAGTATTTGTGCGAATGCGTCACACATTTCGGTGAATACTGGCCGAATTCGGCCGAATACATCACAAACCAAAAATCTCACCCAAATATTTTTCACTTTTTGGTATAAACGAATATGTCACACAATCGCAAATTTCAAACTTGACCGAATATGGTCATATCTTTATCAAATCGAATGCATCGACAGGATAATCACTTTGGAGCATTTATTGTCGAAATCTGATCATTACGTAATCCAAGATGACCGCCGAAAGGTCAAAAGGTCATTATTTTATTAGAGATTTCAAACTTCTTATTTACATGAACCGCCGGGCTGTTATACAGTTATGGTCCGTGGGTGAAGACTTTTCATATTTGTTAAAATGGAGATCATCACATAATCAAAAATGGCCGCCATCAAAAAGTATGTCAAATTCTGAAATATTTTAACAAAACACGGTTATCCGCCCTGCCCTCAACATTTTTTATTTCCGTCTTACAAATATTATGAAACACTGCCAATAAGTGTACCATGTAATAACAATCAAACGCTATGTGTGTATATTAGTGACATATCTAAATGTTGAAATAATAAAATATAGCCTCCACAATACACCCTGATGTGAACGACCTCATCATAATTTGCATGTTATATAAATAGAGCAATGAGTGGAACAAAATAGGAACGAGATGGCCGGGGCCCGCATGTCGCGCCCGCTGAGGCGCACGGACGTACGGCCGCCAACGTGCCGACTATATGGCGCTGTCGGCAAGCCAGCGCGACAAAAAAATCGCACACTTCGAATTAATGATGACGACAAAATTATTACGAGACGATAATATTTTGAACAGTATAGTTCTATCATTGTTGGTGTGAGTGTGTCACACATGTTCAGGAGAATGAACTGTCCAAATATTAATATTAAAGCAATCCTTCAAGAATATTGAAGATATGACTTGATGGAGAAACTGGGACAATCTTTTCGGCGTAAACAAATGGCTAATTATTTCATCTGCATTTCAAAGGTCACAAAGGTCAAGGTCGTTTACTGGTGGCGCGAGTGTGTCACAGATTTCCAGGTAAAGCAAGTGTCCAAGTATTGAAGGAATCCTTCAAGTAATATTGACGCCGGCCGACAAAATATACATTATGACGTGTGCGACCAACGTAGTATCCGACCAGCCTGCGCATTCGAGCAGTCTGATCATGATCTGCGATGGTCAATATTTAACTGATATTATATCGTGCATGTGTTTAATCTCTGCCCGCATAATACTATATAATTATGTTGGAATGCACATTATGATCAGGATCTACATTGCAGACGTATGCCACAAAGGTGTATTTATCAGCCGGGGCCTACATGTAATAACCATGGGATACAAGTATTTACAATTCGCTAGTGGTATGTTCAAGTTATGGTCAGGTAGAATCGTCTCAATGAGAGGATTCTATATGGCACTAAACTTGACCAGGCCGGGGAATAAATAACGGGTAAATATACTCACAGGATGTTCCGCCGCTATTAGTACAAATACTAACCGCTAATATTGACTAATATTATTCTCTCATGAACGGGGGTGTCTTCATGCACAATGTCAGTGTGTGACAACAGACGGGCCCGCGGCCGGCAAAGAATAAATGAAAACATCATTTACTTTGTCGTACGCAATCATTACGTCAATGCAAGGGAATACATTATGTGGAGTAATACATGAAACATGTTCATAAAATAGCAAAAGACAGAAGTGGTTACCTGCAATGGTATGAGAACAAATTTACAAACACATGTAAATTCTAACTGGTCTGTCTGGCGTCTCACGGCGGAATGCGCCGCGATCTCGTAGATCGCGCCCGAAATTCAAATCTGAACGAGATTCTACAAGACGTCAGTCAGAACAATAAAATTGCCCCAGGCACCACCTACGGCCCTAAATAGCGAAAAGTAAACAGTGCAAATACTATTATGTGCTTATAATATATATATGGGATATAGAATAGGTGAGGTATCGAATATTATGGGATAGTATGGGAGCTATAGGTCTATATTGGATATTATCGGGTATGTTTGGAGAGTGTTTTTGGGTTGGGAAATATCGCGTGGTCTAAAATAATAAAACAACTCCGGTTTCAATGTGAACAAATATTGTTTGATTGTAATAGTACATGCCCACTCAGTAGGCACAACATGCTCTTTATATCAGACATCATATGAGACATTTTCTGGCAAAATAAACATTCATTCACCATTACCCCACCTATGGATTGACATTATTATACATTTTATATCAGCCGAAAATGTCCACACTGATATCAGGGGCGAAAACCGTGTTTCCTTAAAATGTTAACGGACACTACTATTTATTCTCTGTATTTATTTTTTGATATGCAATATCATACTTCATAATCTGTCGAAAATATAATTATTTTCGTGTAACGAATTTAATTAGTATAAATAATTAAAAAATATCATGCCTCATTTGCATATGAAAATAACCTGATACCACCGCGCGTCACTATCAGTAAAATAAATATTAATTTATGATTATATCTGTATATATAGGGCACTCTTATTTTTTATTGGAATAGTTATACACTCCTTTAATTCCAATAAAGAACAGTTTATGCCTACTGAGTGGTCATGTACCTTTAATCTACATGCCAAGTACTGGTATTTATTCAATCACCCGCCAATTACCACTGTCTTTCTTAATTTATGTCCAGCTAGAGTAATGCGTATTTTACTGTGCAAACTGATCAGGGCTTACTAGTCGCTGCATCACGTGTATGACCTCGTGTGACCTCTTGTAATCCAACCTCGGGAATATGTGTATTGCATGGAATATCGTGCCGCTCTAATGATCATGATGATTGTGATGCTTGTATTTTAACACGGTCACGCCTAAGTAACTTGAATCGACTCAGAATTTGTGAATAAAGATCAAACTATCCACAGTGCAGATACTGATGACACGATACATATGGTGGTATATATTTGACATCGAGATGTTGACATAATTGATCCGTCGCAAGTATGTCGACTTAAATATCACTACATGTCGACATAATGTGAAACTATGTCGACATGTTGAGACTCATTACGTTTTAGTATATGAGATCATTCGTTTCGCTTTGTCAGTTACCCTACGTCATCGGCCGTATTGTGAACAGTGTATGCCATGTTCATAAATACTGCCCTTGTTTAGGGTAATGTTACCCGACATGCAAAGTCATCGAGCCAGTGCCGTCGTTAAATCAAAGTATTTATTTACATTCAGGGGAATATTGTGGCGGGGAAATAATACACAATAATCCTCTCAACCAAGGGCCGTATTTAATGTATTATACCGAATAATATTTATTATGAACATGATTAACGTCGGTATTTCCGAATCCCCTCTAATATTTTCCGCTGCGTTGTGAATTGCCCGCTGCGTTGTAAAGCGGACGACTCTGTAGAATATTTTCAATATGAAATTGACCAATGCAACGCCTAGGAATTGCAATTAGGTATAATAATATACTATAGAAATGCCACAATCTACCAGATTAAAGGTACATGCCCACTCAGTAGGCAGAAAATGTTCTTTATATCAGATACCTCATCTGAGACATTTTCTGACAAAATAAACATTCATTCACCATTACCATGATTACCCCACGTATTGATTGGCATTAGCATGCATTTTATATCAGACGTAGCTTTCCACACTGATATAAGTTATTTTTTTATGTGCAATTATCATACTTTATAATCTCTCGAAAATATTATTTTTCCCAAAAGTTCGTCGGCAGCAAAACGTGGAACAGACAGTAGATGTGTATCGTTTGTATTTTTTCTAAATGCCCCTATTCTGATGTATGTATTCACGTAAATTATCCAGATCATGGTATTAGTCGTAAGATATAATACAAATGATGAACATGCCAGATATATAGAGTGAAACATCGATGAACATGTCGTAGAGTTGAGAATACTTGTTTTCTTTGTAGATGCTGGAGCAGTGAGAGACACAGTTAAACCAATTCAATGAACATCCCAAATTTTCAACATGTTAAACATGTCGTCGAATTATAGGGATGGAACAGAATACAATTCACCATCGCTATTATGATTATCACGGTTATGGCCAAAGTGGTATCAAAATGAACAAGGGAATTAACACCACGCTGTAAACTATAGTTAAGTCAACAATTGATTTTGTGTTACCTCCCTTTTAAATTGTGTAGAAAATGATATATACTGAAAATAACTGATACAGGTTATCTACAATTTGACAACGGAAGCGAGGCAAATCTCACACAACTAGAAGAAATAACTGTATCAGGTTATTTCGAACGTAACTGAAATCAGTAACACCCCTGACTGGTAAGTGACAAAATCATCAGCAGTCCATGTACTGTACGAGTACATGAAGAAAAAATTCAAAACATGGAGAAAACATACACCATATTGTCTAACTGGTACAGTCTTACAACAGTATCATTGAAATACATGTGGAATATGTACTCTGAATATTTTGTCAACTTTTGACGCCATTTACGGAAAATAGTAGTTATCAAAGGTGGGGTCTGGGACAATTTGAATAAAATCCAAAAAATCAAAATTTGATTTAATCCAAAAAATCAAAAATCAAAATTTGATTTTCAAAAAAAAATCAAAAAATCAAAATATAAAAATTTGATTTTCAAAAAAAATCAAAAATCAAAAATCGAAAAAAAAATGAAAGTCATAAATCCTAGTCTCGGTAAGGTATGGAGTAACCGCGCTCATCTGGTCGCGCATTTACAAATCTAGTTGAATCAACAACGTCACGACGCTGGACTGGCTCGATGAGTCTCCAGTCTTGGTGACGAAGTTTATCACGGTCCCGGCTTGAACTTCAATAGGATCAAATACTGTGAACGTGGATCTATATCCAGCATGCTTCGTTATGCCAGACTTTTGATCGATTCCATTTAAAACAAGGTTAACACTGACTTCACCCGTAACATTACCCTTCGCGTTCACCGAAGAGAGTGCCATTCGTAGAATCGTCCCGGCCGCCATCATATTATATCCCGTATACTGATTGGTTGCGTTGCTAACAAATGACCACTCATATTCTCCAGGTGTAAGTGCACCGCGCTCCTCAGACAGACTTCATCCATATTTTTAACAGAGCATATGCTTCCTTAAAACTGACAGATAGACTTCTTCATCTTAGATTGTCAAGGTTCGTTCGACCTTGGCAATTGTTTCAAAACATACAAGCATAGATGTCCGAATATAACAGTTCCAAAAGACTGGACCTGTTGAATGTTGCATGAGATTGGATGCCCTAAATATTCTATCAGCTCAGTAGGTGGTTGTAAACCATAGCTATCAAAATAGAACTTGTCGTTTCCATTCTTCCACCTTGCAACCCAATGTGTACCACCACCTGTCGTAGTTCCATATTGATCATTTAGGTTCTTATTGTCATCTAGGTTAAGTATACCGCACTCCTTCTTCCTCAGACCACTGATCAACTCATTGCGCATAAACACTCCTCTAAATTTTGGTATTCTTAATGACTTGACAGCATCTAACAATTCTATTTTTCAAAATGGTTTGCTCGGTAAGACTATCTCGTCATTTATTATAATGATGTTCATATTCAATGGTTGCGAACACAGTAAGGTAGCTTTTATCAGCATGCTGCCAATCATATACATGTGCAGTAGAATAATACGATTGTACAATGTACTAATATATCACAATATGTTTGGGTTACGTCATTTGTACGTGTTGGTGTCCGGTTTAGAGATGTTCCATTGTATAATCCTATGATTTTATAGACAGCCTACTGAACTGGCCAACAAATAACGTTTTGTTGGGCATAAGTTGACAGGGCTGGTACATTTCCGATACTTCATTTATTTCATCAATTAAGTAGTTGTTTTCTCATTCATTTACTCCCAAGTATATACAAGAGATACTGTTGTATTGAATTTGATCTGAAGTCGAACAAGAGTGTCGAATGTCGCAATATACGCCCGTCGAGGTAGTGCCAGCATACAAGGGGAGATAATTTTATGGAAAAAGAAATCAGTACATTTTAAGTCATTTGACCTTGACCTTCAACACAGGGGCCGCATGTGTGGGCTATATAATGAAAATGTTGAAGATGACACAAAAGTATGTGAAGTTTCCAGCAAAGTAGAACTTCAGTTATTGCGTGGACAAGTATACAGAATGAGAAAATTAACAAGAGTGCAGAAGGTCACAATATACGCCCGTCGAGGAAATGCCAGTCAACAAGGGGGAATAAGTCACTGAAAACCAATAGGGTTCTTCATATTGCATTGATAAACATGTATACTGAATTTGATTACGATCCTTCAAGTAGAACTTGAGTTATTGCTTGAACAAGAGTCCGAAAATTAATAATGGACGCGAAGGGTAGCAAGTCATCGGACATTTTTGAAAACCAATAACCTTCTTCATGTTGCAACGATAGACATGTATACCGAATCTGGTTACCATCGGTGAAGTAGAACTTGAGTTATTGCGTAGACAAGGATACAGAGTGCGAAAATTAAAAATGGCCGCCAAGGGGAGATAAGTCATCGGATTTTTATGAAAATCAATAGGCGTCTTACCGTGATAAACATGTATACCGAATTTGGTTACAATCCGTCAAGTAGAACTCTAGTTATTGCGTGGACAAATTGTGCCCGCCCGCATGTACAAGGTGAATACATAATACGTCCCATTTTTACAAACGGGCGTATAAATAGCGAATAAACACATAAACACATATCGAATATGCGGTACGTTGTTTGAGACACAGTAAAAAAAACAACAGGTTAATAGTAACACAAACTTTTCAATCCATTAGACATTTACCAAAGAAAACAAATTATCAGAACCATTTATAGTATCTTTATACAGCAATGTTAAAGGTGTAGTGTTTCAGATCATGTTTCAAATTATCAATATTTGTGTTTTTTTATCACTTTTGTGACTTCAGATGACAATGTGATACATACATATACATACTTGTCAATATTGTAATGCCAGAAAAGTTTAGTGTATGGTTATTAACCGTGTAGTAAAAAGTTAGAATATAATGTAACCGAGTCTCTGAATTCAATTCTTCAATGTGAAATAATTCAGGATCCGTAGCTGATTGGCTAGAAAGTCAAACGGACTAATTTCATTTTCGCAGTTTACCTCATTGAATAGCCGGAATGGGCGTACTAGTTTTGACCTTATACATAGTTATCAGGCACTATACCTAGTGTATCTTAACTTCTCTTCACCGATAACATACAAAAGTCATGTATATATATCAGGTTCGTGATGTTATAGCCAATTCCAAGCGGGGAAAGGCCTGTGGATTAGATGATGTTGTATCAGAGTGTTTTTTTGCGACGATGTAAGTGTATCGTGTCTGCATATTTTCTACACTGTTTGTTTTACCTAGAGTAAAATTACCACGGAATGGGGTAAAAGCATTAGTATGGCATGTATCCGCTGATGTAGATTATCTCCCTTGATCAAATATAATTGAATATTTAATAATTTGTGCTTACGTGATAAATGATAACGATTACAGGTTTCGCATGTGGGAGCATTCCGTGAGTATTGTACTGGAATATTATTCTCATGTATGTTGTGTATGTCACTCTGACTAATTGCAGTAGCAATTTATTCTATTTGTAAACGAAGGGCGAACACGATTGAAATGTTTACTAAAATTTAGCTATGCATTTTATATTACTATTCAGTCCAATATCAGTCATGCGCCCTGTACTATACATGAGAATATTGCCAATTTTAACTTGTAACAAATGTAACGTGAATTGTCCGGACGACTTTCATTTACTGTATGTTGGACATATGTAAATCTACAACCCCCAGTCGCCTGTACATTCATTTTATTAAGTCATGTACGTTCACAGTGAATTGTAAATAATGAAAATGCTATTGCGACCAGGATAGACCAGATCAGACAGTTCTGCTCTAAATGCACTGATTTATACGTCAGTAAGCTGTAATAAGGACATGATGTAAAGTATAATGTATTTCAATCACTGATGCTTTAGGTCAGCCTGTGGAATTCTACAGTCTGATTAGAGTCTACAGTGTTTATCATTAGTAATGTAATACTGTGAGTAAGCACAGGACAATAATTGGCATAGTTGCTCTTTATTAAATTAGCGCAGTTGGCCACAGGCAGTCTGATCAGAGTAAGGCCAGTCGCAATTAAATGTTTGTTTACTAATGGTAAATCACTGTGAATTTCGTCGATATTCACATGTATGGCTGTGAATATATATACCGTTGGGTACACTAGATATAGTGGCTGTTCATTAATCGCGTTCTCCGACATATGAATTACATCAGCCCGCTTCTTCCAAGTAGTGAAAATATCTTTGTGTGCATTGCAATTTGTCATGTTTCATCATGTTACATATTCGAAAGAGAACGGATAAGTGTCTCGGCAACTTCTGAGATACATACTTATAATGCAAGTTCGTTCGTTGCCGATCTCCCGCGATAATTCACACGTTTCGGTGATAAATGAAGCAGTATGATCGCTTTTCCATGTCACCTGTATTGTAACCATCACAGCGGGTTAAATCACCTTCGCGTACAGGTAATGTATGTGTCGCAAAGAGCTGTACGTAGATCTAGTTAATGTGACCAAGAGAAACAGTATTGTCCAATGTATATTTATATGCACCTAAACGTATATCATATTAATAACATAATAATATAAGCTTACTATGCATGTACTTTCGAGCATTTTTAGTCGATTTTACAGCAAATAATCTAACTCGTTTTCAGCTAAATCGTACACGGCGCGCGTTACTGTTTGCGCTATTTCAACCAAAGTAATTAGCTGTTCGCGGTTTACACAATTCATCACACCGAATTGCGCTGGACACCACTGCTTCGTAACAACAGGTTGATTCAATTCCAACTTTGCTTTACACGCTCCATACACGTAACTCCACACTTTTATGTGGAGACAAATTTCATTATTGATCGCAATTGAATGACCATGTATGTACAATGTATATATTGTGCATTAAAGTCTTACATGTCATTTGTACATTGTATAACATATCGATAAAACAAAGCACGACATATAAAATGACACCCAGCCTTATTTGGCTTACGAGACACTACATCACAGTATTGCATTGTACACAGTATACATGTATTATCATTACATATACATGTAAAGCTTATACTTTATCGCAGCTGTCTTCCAAGATAAGCAAAATTAAGTACCATAGACGGGTAATATAATGTTAATATGGTCCTAGAAATGACATCAGGGGTAAGGACATGTTAATGCTTGTCACATCCATGCTAATGTTTATCTATTTGCATGTTATAACATAGGCGTAAGAGCAGGGGGGGGGGGGTGGGGGGGGGGGGGGGGGGGGGGGGGGGGGCAGAGGCAGAGGGCCCAGTATGTTTTGACCCCTCCAATAATTGCACGAAATTGAGTGTATGTATCGTCATTTATACTGTTGCTTAACGTTGGGGTAAATGTCTTATAACTTCATGTTTCCTTTCATGGAACACCTTGTTATTTCATACATGCATTCCTCAGATGACCCTCTATGAGGCTGTAGCAAATCCATGACCCACCACACAACCCTTACCCCAAGGTCAAGGTCACAAACTTAGCACATTCATAAACTTAATATTGGGGTAAATGTCTGCTTCCTTTCATGGAACACCTAGCTATTGCATACATGCATTCATCTGATGATACTCTATCGTGCTATACCAAATACATGACACACCACCCTTCCCTTATCCCAAGGTCAAGGTCACAAACTTAGAACATTCATAAACTTAACGTTGGGGTAAATGTCTGTTACCTTTCATGGAACGCCTTGATATTTCATGCATGCATTCCTCAGATGACCCTCTAGCATGCTGTAGCAAATTCACGACCCACCACCTAACCCTTACTCCAAGGTCAAGGTCACAATCTTAGCATGTTCATAAACTTAACGTTGGGGTAAATGTTGTGTAACTTCTGTTTATTTACAGGGAACACCTTCATATTTCATACATGCATTCATCTGATGATTCTCTATCGTGCTATAGCAAATCAATGATCCACACCCACCCCGTTCCCCAAGGTCAAGGTCACAAACTTAGCACACTCATAAACTTAACGTTGGGGTAAATGTTTTATAACATCTGTTTCCTTTCATGGAACGCCTTGATAGTTCATACATGCATTCCTCAGATGACTCTGTATCATGCTGTAGCAAATCCACGACCCAGCACCCAAACCCTACCCCAAGGTCAAGGTCACAAACTTAGCATGTTCATAAACTTAACGTTGAGGCAAATGTTGTGTAACTTCTGTTTATTTACAAGGAACACCTTCATATTTCATACATGCATTCATCTGATGATACTCTATCTTTCTATAGTAAATCCATTATCTACCCCACCCATTTCCCCAAGGTCAATGTCACAAATTTAGCACATTCATAAACTTAACGTTGTGGTAATTGTCTTACGACATCTGTTTCATTTCATGGAACACCTTGCTATTTCATACATGCATTCATCTGATGATACCATATCGTGCTATAGCAAATCCATGACCCATCGCCAACCCCTTACACAAAGGTCAAGGTCACACGCTAAGCATGTTCATAAACTTAACGTTTGGGTAAATGTTGTGTAACTTCTGTTTATTTACAGGGAACACCTTCATATTACATACACGAATTCATCTGATGATACTATATCGTGCTATAGCAAATACATGGTCTACCCCCACCCCTTTCCCCAAGGTCAAGGTCACAGACTTAGCACATTCATAAACTTAACGTTGGGTTAAATGTCATATAACATCTGTTTCCTTTCATGGAACGCCTTGATATTTCATAAATGCATTCCTCTGATGACGCTCTATCATTCATAGCAAATCCACGACCCACCACCCAACCCTTACCCAAAGATCAAGGTCACAAACTTAACGTTGGGGTAAATGTTGTGTAACTTCAGTTTATTTATAAGGAACGACTTGATATTTCATATATGCATTCATCTGATGATCCTCTATCGTGATATAGCAAATCCATGACCCACCGCCACCCGATTCCGCAAGCTCAAGGTCATAAACTTAGCACATTCATAAACTTAACGTTTGGGTAAATGTCCTATAACATCTGTTTCCTTTCATGGAACACCTTGTTATTTAATACATGCATTCATATGATGATACCCTATCGTGCTATAGCAAATGCATGACCCACCGCCCAGCCCTTACCTCAAGGTCAAGGTCACAAACTTAGCACATTTAAAAACTTAACGTTGGGATAAATGTATTATAACATATGTTTCCTTTCATGGATCGCCTTGCTATTTCATACATGCATTCATCTGACAATACTCTATCGTGCTATAGCTGATCTATGACCCACCGCCCATCCCTTACTCCAAGGTCAAGGTCACAAACTTAGCACATTCGTAAACTTAATGTTGGGGTAAATGTCTTTGAACATCTGTTTCCTTTCATGGAACGCCTTGATATTTCATACATGCCATTCCTCAGATGACCCTCTATCATCCTGTAGCAAATCCACAACCCACCACCCAACCCTTACCCAAAGGTCAAGGTCACGAACTTAGCATGTTCATAAACTTAACGTTGGGGTAAATGTTGTATAACTTCTCTTTATTTACAGGGAATGCTTTGATATTTCATACATTCATTCATCTGATGATCCTCTATTGTGATGCAGCAAATCCATGACCCTCCCGCCCCCCTTTCCCCAAGATCAACATCATAAACTTAACGTTGGAGTAAATTTCTTTTTATAACTTCTGTTTCTTTACAGGGAACGCCTTGATATTTCATGCATGCATTCATCTGATGATACTGTATCGTGCTATAACAAATCCATGAGCCACCCCACCCGTTTCCCCAAGGTCACGGTCACAAGCTTAGCACATTCATAAACTTAATGTTGGGGTAAATGTCTTATAACATCTGTTTCCTTTCATGGAACGCCTTGATATTTCATACACGCATTCATCTGATGATACTATATCGTGCTATAGCAAATCCATGAACCATCACCCACCCCTTACCCCAGGGTGAAGGTCACAAACAGAGTAAATGTATTTTTATAACTTCTGTTTCTTTACAAGGAACGCCTTGATATTTCATACATTGTTTCATCTGATGATCCTCTAGTGTGCTACAGCAAATCCATGACCCCCCACCCCCACACCCCTTTCCCCAAGGTCAAGGTCACACACTTAGCACATTCATACATGCATTCCTCATGTGAATAGCTATCATGCTGTAGAAAATCACAAACTTAGTACATTCATAAACTTAACATTGTGTTACATTTTGTTTTACTTCTGTTTTCAGGGAGCACATTGATATTTCATACATGGTTTCATCTTAATATGCTATATCATGCTATAGCAAATCCACGACCCACCTTCCACCATTGACCTCAATGTCAAGGTCCACCGCACGCCCCTTAACCCAATGTCAAGTTATATAATATTCATGTTTGTTATACAACTGTGTCAAGTTTGAGTGAAGGCCGCCAACAGGCGAGCTTCGTTGTCTTCTGACAACTCTTGTTTTAACTCGCTCACCGTTTCTGTTATTACCCAATCTTTAAAAAATATTTACTATCACAAAAGATCGCCGATGCAACACTCCATCACATTACCTAGACCGGAAGTCGCCTGTCACATGTGTAGTAGTGAATACACATATGCCAAGAATGTTTACAACAGGAAAACGTCAGCGCTGGGTATAATCAATTTGATGTTTGTTACTATGGGTAACTGGGATTAACAAATTTCATCTGTTTTGGGTAACACCTGAACTTTGTTTCATATTTGACTTGTTGCAATCGCAGTTTTGTTGATAAATGAATGTGTTGACAGCAGAAGACCCACTTTCAATGTGCTCATCCGGGTTTTGATGTACTGGTTGAAACACGCGACAAAAACGGAATATAATCGCAAACACGTACCTCACGTACTTAGGACACGACACGATATTAAGTAAATTTAAGCTAGAATCTACCAGAGACCCAATCAATATCAGCCAAAACTCGACCCTAGTTTCTAAGTAGAAAACATTTTATTATTCCCTGGATATTCTGCAAGAATAAACACTACTTTAGAAGTATTAGTTTATATCAGTTTCCTAATTTTAACACAGATTTCATTTGAAAGATATTTTTAAAATGTCATACATGTAATTACTATCTAAAGTGCGAATCAGATTTGATTCGCCACTCTGCAGGGGAATGCTATTGGAGGAACTGTAACTCTGGTTTCAGTAAACTGCGTAAGACTAAAATGTTCGTAAGTGCAAATTTAGGATCGTCTGGCAATTTCAATTGATTGATTTACAGTTATTGAGCATCTGCTGCATATGCAGCCTATGCTCAATAAATATAAATCCAACAATTAATTACAAGAAAACATTGTTAATATCAAATTTATAGACTATCATAATTTGGCACTTACGAACATTTTAATCGTACGAAGCTTAGTGAAACGGCCCCCAGGTACGTACGGTCATATAGTTACAGGCTGCAACAAGATAGGTCCCAAAATATTCACTGGTGTTTTTAGCATGTTTCTACCACATCTAACATACTATTTTACTATTATTTTTATTCTTCGTCTACATTGCTTGGCCCTAAATGATACTCTTTTGTGTTGATGGGCTGTTAAGCACCATTTCATTCCATGCTCGCATGTCTTGGATGGTCAATTATTGTTTGTACATACATGAAACACCTTTCGAAATCATGTACAAAACAATTCAAATGTGCCCGGGTGTAATAATTATAGTACTTATAAAGGTATAAAACTAGCATTCGCCAGCATTGTAAGAAAATCCCACATGAAGTCGTAAATTTTACTCACCTCTACAAAGTGTTACAGCGTGTCGAAACCACTGTTTGGGGAGGGTTTCCGGCATAGATTTTACAGTAACTGATGCTAATACAGTAACATAAATCTCAAAGATTTTGAATGTAAACTGTAAGAAAACACACTAACCTAAATTCGCTTTTTAAAAGCAAACACATTCACTTCCTCATTATCAATAAATTTTAGCCGCCATCTTTGAAAATATCGAATCAC
This sequence comes from Conchocele bisecta, assembly GCA_029237695.1. NCBI lineage: Eukaryota > Metazoa > Mollusca > Bivalvia > Lucinida > Thyasiridae > Conchocele > Conchocele bisecta. The sequence continues at coordinate 189,825 of JAQRGA010000034.1, read as the reverse complement.
ATGACACGCATTGATTTGGTTGGCTAACGGAAAATGACGTATAACCTCCAGTAACCAACCAAACCACTGTCTGCACGTGATTGAAAGGTAGCTAGGCCTATGGGGGGTTTTGGGGGGCGTGCTCCCCCGTAACTAATCAGAGGCGTCGGAACCGGGACAGCAGGGGCGGCGACCGCCGCCCCAATATTTGGACCAATTTTGTATACGCCCGTTTGAAAAAACGGGACGTATTATGTATTCCTCTTGTACAGGCGGGCACAGCTTGTCCACGCAATAACTAGAGTTCTACCAGACAGATTGTAACCAAATTTGGTATACATGTTCATTACGGCAAGCCGAAGAAGCCTATTGATTTTATTTTTCGCACTCTGTATCCTTGTCCACGCAATAACTCAAATTCTACTTCACCGATCGAAACCAAATTCCGTATTCATGTTTATTATGGCAAGACAAAGAAGGCTTTTGATTTTGAAATATTTTCGATACTTATCTCCCCTTGGCAGCCATTTTTAATTTTCGCACTCTGTATCCTTGTCCACGCAATAACTTAAGTTCGACTTCACCGATCATAACCAAATTCGGTATGCATGTTTATTACGGCAAGACGAAGAAGCATATTGATTTTGAAAACTTTCCGAAAACTTACCTTCCCTTGGCGGCCATTTATAATTTTCGGACTCTGTATCCTTTTCCACGCAATAAGTCGAGTTCTACTTGACGGATCGTAACCAAATTAGGTTTACATGTTTATCACGTCAAGATGAGTTATCTCCCCTTGTTGACTCGCCTTTCCTCAACGGGCGTATATTGTGACCTTCGGCACTCTTGTTACCAGTGCTTTTGCTACAAAAATGTGTATGAGATACCGTACCTAATAGCTACATACCTGGAACTTGGTATGTGGGACCGGGGCCATGCTCCCCCCGCAACTAATAGCTACACACCTGGAACTTGGTACATGTATGTGGGTCCGGGGTCATGCTCCCCCGTAACTACACAACTGGAACTTGGTATGTAGCTTCCTTATGATGAGTAGATGCAAATTTTATTTCAATTTTTTATTTGACGCCCGGGTCATAAATTATCTCCACCTTTTCGACTTAGAATTTGCCTTGTAACTCGTAAAACTTTGAAAACGTACTAGTTACAGACATAAAACTTGGTATGTATCTTCATCATGATGAGTAGATGTACAAAGTTTATTTCAATTTTTCATTTTACCCCCGAGTCATGGATTATGTCCCCCTTTTTTACTTAGAATTTAGCAATTTGGCCTTGTAACTCGTAAATCTTTTAAACCGTAATAGTTACAGACCTGGAACTTGGTATGTAGCTTCCATATGATGTGTAGACGCCCAACGTTTATTTTGATTTTTTATTCGACCCCCGGGTCATGGATTATCTCCCCCATTTCGACTTAGAAAACCTTTAAACCGTAATAGCTACAGGCATGAAACTTGGTATGTAACTTCCTTATGACGAGCAGATGTGCACGTATATTTTGATTTTTGATTCGAACCCCGTTTCATGGATTATCTCCCCTTTTTCGACTTAGTATTTCACCATATTACCCTGTAAAGCTTCTAAACCGTAATATATGGAGGCTTGATATGCAGCTTCTTGGAATTTTGCCTCGTTTGCTATCAAAGCGATATGTGGGGCATCCGTGTTCTCTGAACACATTTTCTATTTTTCAAAAAATCCTGAATTTTTTTCAGTGATCCTAGTATCATATATGTTCAATTAAACCACTTTACGAAGGGCCGTGATGAAAACACATTTTCATAGTATTTTTTTTTTTAATCCTGATATGCCCCTTTAAATTACCTTAGCTGTTGATAGGCCATTAAACACCATTAAACAAAAACAAATTACATTCATTGCTGTTAATTCTTCGAAAAACTTCAGAATATTTACAATTGAGAATTGCCAGTTTTCCTATATTAAATTATTATATTTCCATGATTTGCCGATGTAACCGTTACCAACCAATTAAATTCAGTGACGGAGTTAAAAATAGTGCCATCTTAGGTGACTTCGAATCAATGTGTCGGTACACAGATACGGACTGAATTATGTAATTTACTGTCTGACCCACGATAATGGGAAGTTAGACATAGCTGTCACAATTCGGCGACGTCGTCAGCAATTTCGGGACGAACATTTTGGACGTAGCCAAATTTCCCATATATTTTGATCTGCTAGTCAGATCATTATCAAACTTCATCAATAGCTTCCTCACACATCCAGTGCCATTCGGATGAACTTCAACTTGGTGAACTTAACCTTTGTGTCAATAATTTTGGATTTACGTCGAGTGATATTGACCTTCACTTTGATGACCTTAACCTATCCATCTAGTATTTTTTGGGTGGCATTGGCCTTCACGTTCGGGACCTTGACCTTCATGTCAATAATTTTGGAAGTACAGTGTACAAATGTTGAATATCATTTGATCTGTTAATCGGCTGACCTTGGCCTTGGTGGCCTTCACCTAGAACGAGACATATTACAAATACATGTAACATGCATGTGCATAATTACATTCCATTCCATATTTCTACATTAATGAGTAAATACTGTAACAGAATAGAACCTGAGTGTAATTATAACCACCATGCAAAGTGAGTGGGTGGGATATATGACTCATTTTCACAAGTTAGCTATGGTATTATTATTGACATATCTACACTCTGTAGCTAATATAATGGTAATTCAGGCATATAATTTCACATTTTCACTAAGACAAACATGCCTGATAGCTTTTATGGCCACATGAAGAAATCTAGCAACTTGACAGAATTGTGGAAAGACTGACAAACATGTCTGGCAACCTTGCTGACAGTGTCTGGCAGTCTTATTCTTAGGATCATGGAAGTGTTTCAATGACTAGCTTACTATTTCTTGCAAAAAGGAATATATTATGAGAGTCTTGACCCACTTCCTGCATGCCTATTGCGTCCTATATTTGTTTACATTCCAAGTCTGGCAAGTTGACATGTTTATGATTTCTCTCGGACAGCGGCCATGTTTGGCAGATCTGCCAAATCTGACAGATCCTGAGAAGCACATTAGAATTGCTAAATTAAGGCTATTTAATCAGATATTCACGAGGTTTGGTTCGTAAATCCTAATTAATGTGTAAGACGAACATTTACACAAAGTTTCAGACTGTAAATTCCTGTTTTGGTTGATTCTAACGGTAAAATCAAGTTGAAGTGGCGCTCAATTTTGAATGCGAAAACGCCAGCGTCTCCGCATCTAAAATGGTCCCATAAAGTTATCAAATCACCGAACCACTCTTGATTACCTGTGCAAAAACCAAGATAAATACATAAACTACATATTTGGGATCTGCCAGATAGGTTTTCAGCTGTTTTAATGTGTGAAATTGTTAAAAGTCTCATGGTGATGACGTCATTTTTGGCGATCTCGCAAATCTGGCAAGATGGCTGACATTTTTGACCGATTTGCCCGACGCCCAAACATCATGATTGGTCAAGTGACGTCATGTGGTACAGTTTAAGAACCTACAAATACAACCCAAATGGCTAGGATCGAATGGTTCAGCTCATAAGAGCAAAGGATAACATCTATGTGGCGTTTTCTCGCCAGTGATCAGTAGTCGTCACCTGAATGTAACCAGTACCCGTCATGGTCTTGTTGTAGAATAACACTCAGATAATAAAGTAAATACCTGAATAAACATCTTCCATTGACTCTCCATAAGCCATCCTGACACAACAACAAATCGTAAGACCGCTCGCTTGAGTTTGTTACACTTGGCGTCAGAAGAATGGAATTGACTGTGTTTTGACAGTTCAAATAAAGTACCCGACTTGATTGTAAAGCTCCACATACAAAATAAGACAATTATTGGAAACTGACCAAAACAGGTGAAAATGAATTAAGTGAGTGGAACTGCATAATTAATTAGTATTAAACAGAAGTGTATTTGACTAGTGACTACTTATAAGGAAATCAAATAATTGGCTAAACCCAGGACAAATTGCAACACAAATTTTAGTAGAAGATTGTTCAAACCAGGAAAAGTTGCAACAAAAATAATTTTGAATTTCTTTGTGGATATATTTATTGAGCTTTTGTAATTTAACTCAACTATAACCAAAAGTAACTTAACTATGTCGAACACGAATTCTGAAGTGGACCTTGACATGGAAAGCGAGAATACAGCCACAGCTGAACCCACAAGACCAGAAGAACATGACGAGTACTGGGCGGACAAACAACAACAGTGACAATGATGGTGATCATGAAACGACACCGATAAGACAACAGAGAAAACAACTAACAGCAAATAGAAAAGACTGCGACACAGATAGAACCCATAGGACGGCAAATCGTAGACCTGCATCGGAACATGAATTTAGACAACTTGCGGATACCCGTAGTGACCACGACCATTATAAAGACAGACGACCCTACTCACCACCTCCAAACACAGTAGCATAAATGACATTAAAACCAGACACATACGCTGGAATAGAAGAATGGGAAATATACATAACACAATTTGAAGTTTGCTGTAAACTTGGACAGTATACAAATGTTGAAAAGGTTTTACTTCTGGGAGCATCATTTCGTGGCGGCGTTGCTGAATTCTACACACGCTTGGACAGGTAAATAAGGGACAATAACAATGTGCTAGTGCAACTACTAAGAGAAGAGTTTGGTATGACTAAGCAACAGTCAAAGTAAATCACACAACTTGAAACTAGGACACGGCCACAAGGCGAATATATAGCAAAATATGCAAATGATACATTAAAATTGTCAAAGAAGTCATATCCCAGTGTTGACAGTAAAACACATCAGTTCATGGCATTAAGCACTATCTACCAAAGTTTAGATCCTGACATCAGATACAAATGTATAACCAATCAATGTCAAACAGTAAGCGATGTCATTCAAATTGTGGAAACATATGAAAGTGTTTCTGGACGTTCAGATCCACATTTATCAAACATCAGAATGATAGCAGCATTACCACCCGAGGACAACGATAAAAAAGGAGACATCAAATCATCATTAAATATGATCATGGAACGACTAGACAGACTTGAACTACAGCAGCAAAATTAGCAATATTTTTATGATGAAACACACCAATGCATATATCCAACCGAAAGCAACATAGGACCTGTCTACGATTTGCCTGAAGAATATGAGTACAACGCCGGATCATTCCACAACGATGAGGGATATTCCGACAGACGGGGTGCGGACATGTGAAGTTGAAGTATAACAAGTGTTCAAATTGTTTATTGTTGGGTTGTTTTATTCGTTATCAAATGTTACTGAGATGGACTTGAGTAATCAATGAAAAGCACATCAGTCAGTCTTGAAAATGGCAATAAATAAGAACATGGACTAATGCAGATACAATAACTCTACATTAGGACACTAGACACATGGATAAGTTTTACACTGGTGAATTTAATTGATCAATAGTGATCATGGATGGAGTGAAGCATTGTGCACAATGTGGTATTTTAGAAATCGGTAGGGGTGTGGCCTGATCAACCATAGGCTCTACTGATCGTGATTAACTGTTTGTGTGGAACTGATGGGAGCTGATAACTAGTAAATTCTTATCCAACGGAATCTAGATTATCCTTTCATCGACATAGGGCTACATAAACAGGGTTAAGAGTAACTTCGGTAATCTTGAAATCATATACACTGTATCGATGAGGAATCATCTTTCAAGAGAGACTGAAGTTGGTACTCATGAATCAAATTGTTGAAGTATATGTGTAAAAGCTAACTGTCTAATGTTCTAAAGTACAGAAAATATTTAGCAACAGTTTGGTCCGCAAGTAAATTCACTATTTAGAATAAGTCATAGATATAACCGAATAACTTTACTATGCGGTATTTGTTGACTGGCAGCATCTATCGTACAATGGATGGATGGAGCGGATTAAGGGAATGACTAGTAGACGATCTATCGATGACTGAATAACAACATTCCGCACATACTTACTTTATAGTGCAAAACGTTCAAATTTGACAGGACAGTTTAATATGGTCTATTCTGTTTTGATATTTCAGCTTGAACATGGTTTTATTCAAGATAATTAAGAATTATCTAGTTTAACGTGGGGAGAATGTAACAGAATAGAACCTGAGTGTAATTATAACCACCATGCAAAGTGAGTGGGTGGGGTATATGACTCATTTTCACAAGTTAGCTATGGTATTATTATTGACATATCTACACTCTGTAGCTAATATAATGTTAATTCAGGCATATAATTTCACATTTTCACTAAGACAAACATGCCTGATAGCTTGTATGGCCACAGGAAGAAATCTAGCAACTTGACAGAATTGTGGAAAGACTGACAAATATGTCTGGCAGCCTTGCTGACAGTGTCTGACAGAGTTCCCACTCCGTGAATTTCACCCCCCCCCCCCCCCGTCCAGCTTCGTGAACTCCGCTATGTAACCCCTACTCATCCTATATGATTTCCGGCTCCGTGAATCCCCACCTCCAGTTTCGTGAAACCCGCTATGTGTTCCCCACTCAGCCACATGAGTTCCCAGCTCCGTGAATTCCCACCTCCAGCTTCGCGAACACCGCTATGTGACCTCCACTCGGCTACATGAGTTCTCGGCTCCTTCAATTCCTTCCAGCTTCGTGAACCCCGCTATGTGACACAGGACTAAGCTACATGAGTTATCAGCTCCGTGAATCCCCACCACCAGCTTCGTGAACCCCGCTCTGTGACCTCCACTAAGCTACATGAGTTCTCAGCTCCATGAATGTCCACATCCAGCTTCGTGAACCACGTTATGTGACCCTCACTCCGCTACATGTGTTCCCAGCTCCGTGAATCCCCACCTCCAGCTTCGTGAACGAACGGCGCTATGTGTTCCCCACTCAGCTACATGAGTTCCAAGCTCCGTGAATTCCCACCTCCAGCTTCATGAACACAGCTATATGACCCCTACTCAGCTACATGAGTTCCAGCTACGTGAATTCCCATCTTCACCTTAGTGAACCCCGCTATGTGACCTCCACTCAGCTACATGAGTTCTCATGTGCGTGATGTAACCCTCACTCAGCTACATGAGTTCACAGCTTCGTGAATCCCCACCTCCAGCTTCGTGAACCCCGCAATGTGACCCCCACTCAGCTACAGTAGTTCCCACATCAGTGAATTCCCACCTCCAACTTTGTGAACCCTGCCGTGTGACCCCCACTCAGCTACATGAGTTCTTATCTCCGTGAATTCCCAATTCCAGCTTCGTGAACCCCGTGATTCCAGCTCCGTGAATCCCCCTAGCCTTGAGAATTCCCAACCTCGGCTTCGAGAGTGTCGCTATGTTACATCCTCACAGTTTCGTGAACCCCGCTTCAGTTTGAACATTTACATTGTATAGTTTATTGTGTATAATTGTTCATATTCTATTGGCTGGAACAGATTATAGTACGTACATTAACTTCCTGCTTTCGTTGCTAAGCCTCCAATTTCTCCAGTCACAGTCACACATGTGATATGGCACGCGTGTAATAACACCTGCAGCAAATTTGATAGGCTCCAAATGACGTCCCTAATTACACGATAAAGCAATGATGGCTTGACTCTGACGTCATCACCTTTTTAAAAGCCATTAGAAGCATCCATGACTCATTCAAATTAGTGCAGTTGTTAAAGTGTGACCCCGTTTGGTACTATGAAGTGCTTACAAAGAACGGGAAACAATAATATTATATACGTGTCCCGGTATGTTTAATAGTTTTATCGACTTAACCTATTTTTCCCTGTGAATATCTGCAGATTTTCTGCAATTGTATGTACCTCGCCATAACTCGTTCATAAATCTCAAACCAAATGGAAACTCGTTTGAGATCCTGTATATATTATTAAAACACATTGAAGTAAGCAATTATATTCTACCAAATAATACTATGGAATGATGTTGATTTCATCGCAACATTTGATCAGGTAAAGAGCTTTGCATTGACGTACTAATCGATAACATAATGTCTTAATAATCGTATCAGGCATTGAACTGATTACGAGTATTCGCGTATCAACGAATTGAAAAGTGACGTTCCATTGGTCGAACGGTGTCACATGGCGTTACCGAATGACGTAAGTATAATCACGTAACGTAAACAACTCCGCGTTCTTTGCAACGAAAACTATTTTACATTTGACCAGCGGCAAGCATAAAACTGTACCTGATGAATAATACCAGCCTAGTTTATGTTGATATCAAGTTTATCAGGCTCGGCTGGGAAACGGTAGGAATTCCTCGGCGAGCCTCGGACGTCCTACGCATTTCACGATAAACATGATATCACAATACACTTAGCTAGTATTCTCTATACTATGGCTGGTCAATGCACATTTAAAATAAGTTTTGCGGTATGGGAATAATGTTCAGTTGATCCAAATTATAATGAGGACATCTCAAGTTCGACTCGATCGAAACATCGGGGATAAAGTGTGTTACATGTAAGATATGGTATAATATTTACACTGTCCTTCAATTCATAATGGAAACACGCATTGAACGAATTGCGTTTACATGGTTTTATATCCCAGTATAGTACATTCATTAAAATACATGACGTTCATCGTCGTTGTCAATGCTATTGACCGGCAACGTCGCTGTTCTAATAAAATGCGACAAAATGACATAAAACAATACGATTCCTAATATTAAAGCCGTATTCGGTTATTTACAATTTTGAAACAATCAGAGCATGCAATGTAAATATAAGTAATAAAACCATGGGCAGTTGCTTTTACTGTAGTATGAAACACATGTAGTCTGTCTAAAGTTTGCCATTCGGACTCACTCACACGCACTTCAAAACGAACCAAATGTTTTTCAACTGCAGTAAACACAACAGCCCATAGTTGTATTCCTTAATTAAATAAGTAATGCGTACCTGACTTGTGCTGTCGTTGTTAATGGCTTCACTCCGATAGTTCTGCTTGTTTGTGTGCGTTTCCGACGAATGAACCTGAAGGTCGTGCGTACCTATGCACAAGATAATAAACCTTATTAGAAATATTGCAGAGACAATTATAAGCAATAACACGGTGCTTGACAATCCAAATACACCAACGTGACATATGCTGCACTGTTTTCTAGTTCTCTCTCAGATAATGCGTAATTAGGCAATTTCCACATTGAATAAAGGTTATATTTATGTAGCGTCTATTTTGTACCTCTTCAAAGAAGACCTATTGTTTTATTCATGGATTGAGCCACTCTGAACGTGTCTATACAAAAATGTATACATTACATATACAGTATTGTGTTAAAGGCGAGTACCTGTCAGCCAGTTTAGTAGTGAGCCTATAATTCGTGTCACTTGTTGCTCATCAATACAAGGCCTCCGTGCCATTCACTGTAGAACACTTCTGGAATATCACAAACTACAGTACGAACCTCCTTGCCATCGTCCATAGTCTTGCAGAATGTGTTATATACGTCGACTAATTGGTTAACCCTTAGAATGCTGGGCACGAACATTGTCGTCTGCTATTATTTTGTATATTGACTTAATTCTCACTAAAAACATGGATTGACAGCACTTCGGAAATGATTCTAAAGTGTTGTTATGTCCAACTTGTCAAGCGGTGCAACAAATATGCAATTAATAGTTTGTTTAGTTCTATAACAAGGACATCGTTATCACTAAGCTAATCCCCTCGCTGCCAGCCTTGGTGATACAATTTTTTTAAAGCATTTTCCTTACAAACAATACGATTGATTATTCATTGATAATTGGTGTTTAACAACCTATCACAAAATTCCCAAAATCAGAACGCAGCATTTACAGAAAAATGTATATTCAGCCCCGAAATTAGAATAGACTGACCTGGTGTCAGGTCCATTCCACACCAAAGTCGCTTAGCTCCAACCCCGACAGGATTTAGCTCTCAAGTATCAAAAGACCGAAAATGTACATGAGGGCCAAACCATGTAAGTCGGTATTCTGGTAATAATGAACCCCGATCGTCGCATTACGCTTCGCGTGCTCCCGACAAACCACCCACAAGCAAGGTGAACATAAATCCTCACTGACCTTGACTTTTGGCGGTCGGACGTGGCTCGTGTGAAAAACAACGCACCATCGCTAGACACACATTGTGGCCAAATATTATCGCGGTTCACAAGTTATTGAAAAACTGAAAGGTGTTTGTTACTAACGTATGCACGGTGCGCATGCGTGCACGTACGTACAGGGACGAATGCTATATCCCGTATTGCCTATCGGCGAGGGGATAACAAACTGCTTCCAATGCAATTTGTCTCAGAAATGTGCTGAAAGTGGGGAATCAGATCAGTAAAGCATATTTTGATTATCAATTCGCATGGTATGTATGAATCCAATTGTAATTATTACCCAACTCCCTATATAAGTTGATATTCCATAGTTTTGACTAATTCCATTTGAATTGACGTGCATGTGCAATAGTTCCGCGTGCCCGGTCAATAGTTCCGCGTGCCCGGTCTGCCCGGTCAATAGTTCCGCGTGCAAGTGGAATAGACAAAACTATTTCTATCAAAGATTACGACATAAAATTGACCGATCGTAACCAAATTCGGTATGCATGTTTACCACGGCGAGAATAAGCTTATAGATTAAAAAAATCCGATTACTTACTCCCCTTTGCCGACATTTTTAATTTTCGCACTCGGTACCCTTGTCCACGTAATAACACAAGGATCGTAACAAAATTCGGTATATTTTTATCACGGCGAGATGAAGAACCATATTGGTTTTCAGTGAGTTATCTCCCATTTTTGACTGGCCTTGCCTCGACGGATGTATATTGTGACCTTCGGCATTCTTGTAGGAAATCGCATGAAATTGTGTGTTGGGTTGATACAGGTCAAGGGAACACAGTGCTGTAAAAGTGACTGGGTCTCAGATGATGTCTCAGATATCCAATAATGTGGCTTTTTGCTTCATACCCAGTAGATGGCATATGTGTCTGTGACTGAAATGGGGCTTATGGGATTTATGACCAGTGTAGCTCCTGCTCAAATAGCACACTCATGTGGCCTGATAACGATCTGCATGTATATTCTTGTTTGAAGCATGGCATGTGTCTCATTGAGGGTATGGCGAACATTGCAGATCCGGATCAGACTGTGCGGATGCACAGGCTGATCTGGATCTACACTGTTCCCATTTCTCCAGTCACAGCCACATATGTCAATCAATCGCACCATTTTGTTTGAACATATTCGTACTATACCATAGAAATATAGTAACTTATCCCCTAATTAGTAGTTAGTATTGTCAAAGTAAATACGGAATAGTACTCTGAAAGTTTCGTTAACTGTCGACGTAATTTACGGAAATATAGTCAATTTTGTAATATTTTTACATTAAAGTCGCTGATATTGTAAAACCTCAAGGAGTGCAGATCCTTATCAGAATACGTAGATAAAGCTGTTATTTCACAATAAAATTCACCAACTGCATCTGCGACCAATGCAGCCCCCGAGCGGAATCTGATCAGGACCTATACTATATCAATGAATGTTATGAAGTAAAGGGTTAAAACCAACATTACAAATGCAATGCAATACGAGATACAATTATATATCTGGTGTCCATAAATCATTGTTACTGTGTTGGAACCAATGCCTTATTGATCTCAAATTGCATATGTGTGATGTAATAAAACATGGGTATAATGGGCGATTCGTTATCGTTCATCATCGATGTCATCATCATCCTCATCGACGTAATCGTCTCTGCCGATTTCATCCATGTCGATATCGTAATCAGCCATATTTATAAGTATGTATTAAAGACAAAACCTTACCGGTTTAATAGAGTAACTTAGTTGTAACTTAGTTTCACTAAATTATGTCTTCGAGTCAATACGGCAAACTCAATCCATACCGCAGACTGCGTGAGCCCCTCGGGGCGAAAGGTGTGAGACAGAGCGTCATTATTACGAACAACCCATTGACGATCGACCAGAAAAAGCAGCTCGTAGTCCGCTTTCCCAACCTCGGAGCTAGCGACGTCATTGTGCCTGGGACTGTTCGTCTCGCTTTCACTATTTCGCTGACGTCGACGGACGCGGACCGAACAGTCGTTCAGAACCTGGGTCGCGCCATCGTCAAGAAGACCATGATAAAGAGTTCTGGTAATGAGGTGATGTCGATAGATGACAGCGACGTCTACCATTGTTATCAGGACCTGTGGAAGACGATACAAGAGCGCGAAAACGCGGTCTATCAGGGAATTGACACCAGCAAAAATAAGAACGTAACCAAACTTAGAATCGGGGCTGGTAACAAGGCAGATAACGTCGCGAACGACAACGCGGTCGCGGGCGCTTACGGCAACCGCTTCTACATCCCGCTCGACTTTGAGTTGCTAGAGAGTCACATGCCCTACTATCAGAGTGCTTTAGCTGACCGCCTCGAATACGAACTAACGTTCAACGACTACGGCCGAATTCTCATAGCCACCGACATGGCATCGACGTATACAATCGACAATGTTTGGCTGGAGTACGACATGGTCACGATGCCCGAACTCGCGCGATTAATCAGATCCCAGTATGCCGGGCGCGTTGCCATACTTTATGACCGAGTTCTTCGTCACCGCAAGATGACGAAAGACAAAAGCGACACATTGTGGAATATTAATGTCAACGTACCCGCCCGCTCGATGAAAGGTATACTGATGTTGTTCCAGGAGGGTGGTCACGATGCCCGAACTCGCGCGATTAATCAGATCCCAGTATGCTGGGCGCGTTGCCATACTTTATGACCGAGTTCTTCGTCACCGCAAGATGACTAAGGACAAAAGCGACACATTGTGGAATATTAATGTCAACGTACCCGCCCGCTCGATGAAAGGTATACTGATGTTGTTCGAGGAGGGTCGGTTCGCGCTCGGGGCTAGAAAAACCGACAAATTATATAACCCCAAAATCACAAAGGTAGAGGTGACGATCGAGGGAGTCCCCAATCAACTCTACAGCGCGGGTCTTCGCGCGCACCAGCAGTGGGACGAAGTCAGAAAGCAGTTTGCTGCCGGCTCTAAGCGCTCCCCGGAGGTTGCCGCGGTTGCCAAAAACCTGCAGCTCTCGGCCGTCTCCCTCGCGGAGTTCCTGACTACCAAATACGCGTTATGGCTAGACATGCGAGCCAACGACGACGACCAAATGCACGGTAGCGGACGCCAAGTTGAGAACGCTAGTGAGGGTGTGACGATCCAGATAACCAAAGTGGTGGATGGAGATGGGCCATTGAACGTGTACTTATATATAATTACAGACGCACAACTCAACATCGAAGATGGTCGATACGTCTCAGCACTCTACTGATTTAATAAAAAAATCATCTAACGATTTATTAATACAAAATCATTCTAACGATTTAATAAAAAATCAACACCAATTCACGATTGGAGATTTAACTCTACCTTCAAACTTTAAAGTTTGTGATGCCCATTCTGCCATAATATGTGGGCAGACAGGATGTGGAAAAACGGTTTTCATCCTCGACTTGCTCGAGGGGTCCTACCGCGATGTCTTTCGACACATTGTGATCCTGTGTCCCACTGTGAGGCACAACGATACTTATCAGCGGTGCCCGTGGATATGGGCCGACCCTGAGGTATACTTTATTGACCCCGGTGACAGGCTTCACGATTGGTTGCGCGGCTTCTACCAAATATTTCAGGGCGAGCCCACCCTATACGTGATTGACGATTGCTCGGCCAAGGCGGCGATGACCAAAAAGAAGGACATGCTCTCTGAGCTCGCAATTTCTGGCGGCCATGCTAGGCAAAGCGTATGGATCTCCATTCAAAAGTACAACGCCGTCCTCAAGGATCTGCGTGAGCAAACGAAATGGGTCGCCCTCTTTCACTGCAAGGACCGAGACTCATTCGATGACTGTCTTCGAGAGAATGACGTTATCCCAACGCGCGAGGAGCGCCTGGAGGTTCGACAGATGCTTCCGGAAACTAAGTACGTCAAGCTTCTGCTAAAGACTGATCAACCAACTGCTTATAAAGTTATCAATTAATTACTGATCAATTACTTAACGCTCTTTAGTAACTGCTGAGTAAATGCTTAACAAATGCTTAGCAATTGCTGAACAATGCTGAAGAAATGCTTAACAAATGTTGAACAAATGCTGAACAATGGTTAACAATGTTAACAATTTGGTGCTCCGCTGCGAGCTTTGTTGCGAGCATAATGGTGATCATAAGCATCGGGTGGTGCGCTTGGCAATATGTTAAAGTTATGAGACTTGTAAGAATAGTTAAATTAATTTTAAGAAAATTAGCAATAATGAACTGCGACGAACTTCTCGATCAGCTAATGGAAGAAACCTCAACTCCGACTGCCGACACGGTATCTTTCCTGAAAGATAATGAAACATCAACTCCGACAGAGCAATCGGGAATTGGAACACCTGCCGATACGAATGAAAATGAAAACGCGGCGAGACGCGAGCGGCTAGCTGCGCTGGTTGCTGGGGACAATCGGAGCATTATCTCGGTTTGCGTCTCTCAGTTTGTCAGGTGGATAAGATGTCAGATGCGGAGATTGATAAAAATGTATGCGCGATACGAATCTAGGTTAGGTGCGGAGATGACAAAAACTCTTGGATCAGCGGCTATTCATTTATACGCAACCGCCGTTAGTATACTTCTCCCTATACCAAACACCGCGGGATTGATTCGCTGACAACCGCGTTGACCACGTGTAAACACTGTCAATTTAGACATATATGCCCACGAACCATAAGCTCTAATATTAATATTATAAATGATGACACAAGACACACCTGCGAGAGTGACGGAACCACAATCTCCAACTTCAACACTGTTGAACACGAGCACGTTTGGGGTGCAATCGGGGATTGCTGCAGCTCCACAGGAGCCCTCAACACCCAATCGAGATTGGACGAATCCGGTTGCACGACATAAAAACCCAAAAAGACAGGCAGCTGGGCGGGCGGCGGCTGCCACCCGAAAAGTTAAACAAGATAAAATACTCGCCGACAGCTACAACAACACCCTCATATTACGAATTGGAAGCACAATCCCCGATTGAACCCCAACACCCCCAATTCACGAATTGGAGTTGGGTTGTTAGTGGTGGTTTGGCAGTTGTTGGTGCCCTGTGCGTGTGGAAATACCTCCTATTACACCAATCCTTATCGAAAAAACAACCCCCATCAATTCATCCAATCTCGATTGGATTGGATGCGCCATCATTTAAACATTGATCGCGATCCCTTTTATATGCAATAATTATAATTATCAAAATGGCTGAAAACGATGGTAAAATAATAGTGAATGCACTTTATAACGGCGTGGTGATATCGGGTTTAAGTATCGGGTGTGCTCATCTATTTAAGATGGCCTTAGGAGGGTCTGCTCCCAAATTGGACTTTATTGTGAGAGACGTAGGGCTCGTGGCCGGAGATATAATGGTCGCAGTTGCGACTCGAGATTATTTAATTAAAGCCGGAATTGTACCCTCTAATATATGGAAATAATGGCTTCGATCGAAATAATGATAGGTGGTGCGCTTGTAAACGCGTTGGCGTTCAGCGGTAGCAACTTTATATTCTCGAAAATGAGAAGCTCGAACGTGGATGAGGAGCGCAAGCATCACGATTTAGCTGTAGAACAACTCAATAGCGCAAAGGAAGCATGGTCGAAAAAACGAACCGCCCATCTGGACAGGGTCAACGAAGAGCTTCGCCGCGAGAATCACGCGCGCAAACTTTCCAGAACGTTTAAGAAGCCAACCGTGTGTACGTGCTGGCATATCCACAGAAAAGTCTTGCGCCGCTGGATCGCGAACCCCAACTTTCAGATTTCTATGTACCGTCAGAGGCCCAAAAAGACCGCGAGATCGCGTTCATCGTCATGGGAATGGGTGTGGTGGGTCTCGTCGGCTACTATATTCAATCGAGATTGAAATAATTATTTAAAAAAAAAGTGTTTTTTTTAATTTATATATAGAACGATGTAAGTTGACGAACTTTATTTTGCTATGATCGATGTAGGCTACACTGCCCTTAAACACCGCATAACTGGCGCAAAGGGTATGATTCGTCTGGCCCGAGATTCTCTCGAGACGTGGCGCGAGGACGAAAAAGCAGCCACCCTTTTCGCAAAGCGGTTGTTAGATTACTCCCAATCGAGATTGGATTAATTAGATTTTCCCAAGTTCCTTCAGTACTTAACCTCCAATCGTGATTGGAATCGCAATTGTACTTTCAACAAACGTTTATTATCAACGACGCAGTTACCGGACGATCTGGCGAGGGCATGTTTTGAGATTGTCCGATATATTAGAATACTTCGCATACGATGAACACGCGCAAACATAATACCAAACTATCGGTTCGCCTAGCGCGCAAGCTAGCGAACACATACTACAGCCCCCGCGGCTATCTATTTACCCGCGCCTCACAATATTCCGCGGCCGAAATTCGACGTGCCGGTGCCTAACCAACTAACCAAGTTCACCAAGCGGATCTCCTGTTTCTCCCTCAAGATCGCGTCGGTTGTAAGACGTACAAGTACGCACTGACAGTCGTTGATGTAGCGAGTCGCTATAAGGGGGCTGAGCCACTGGCCACTAAAGAGTATAAGGAGGTTGCCGAGGCTCTTTCCCGAATATATAAAAGGAATCCTCTCAAATGGCCGAATCTTCTCCAGGTCGATCCCGGCCGCGAGTTCATGGGCGCGGTCTCTCATCTATTGTCTAAACACAACGTTTATGTCAGACGCGGCTGCGTCAACATCCACCGAGACCAGGGAATCGTGGAGCGATTCAATCGAACCCTGGCGGAGAGACTGTTCGGTCACCAATATGCCAAAGAACTTGTAGACCCTCATACGCGATCGATCGAGTGGGTGACCAGACTAACCTACGTGGTCTCCGCACTGAACGGCGAGGTGACCAGATTGATCGGTAAGAAGCCCGTAGATGCCATCAAGGCAAAAAAGGTGACGAGCAAGCCCTCTGCCGTCTCGCGCGGACGACCCGTTGGTTTAGCGGAGCAACGACTTCCATCGGATGTTGCCGTCCGGTACCTATATCAACCGAGAGAGCTCGAAGGTGGACGGCGCCGCGCCACTGATCCCGTGTGGTCTCTGAATGTATGTCATCTGGATCGATCTATTACCAAACCCGATGAGCCCGTGCTCTACTATTTGGCTGATAGTCCATCTCGCGGGTTTGTTCGCGAATAACTTCTTATGGTGCCTTCTGACACCCAGCTACCCCCGGATCGTCAGAGTCTTTAGTATTCTCTCCTTTTTCAGAGTTTTTTTTTTACCTATCCTATAGGCTCGGTGTGTAACCCGTCTTCCATCACTCTCCTCTTGTGCTAGTACGCCGACAATCCCAACTTCTCCTGCTTGTACGTCTTCATCAGCCCGTTAACCATTCGGAATCCCCTGTTCTCCGCCATATCCCTACCCCCTTCGAGAGCACTCTTGTACCTTCCCCAAGTCAGATCGGTAGATCTCTTCGACATCCCCTTGGCCGAGTGCTTAGATTTTCCGTCACCGCTCACGTAGTAACACTTGCTACACAGAGCGATGACTCTATCTCCCTCGAATTCCAGCATGAACAGTCCCGGAGCTATGTTGCTCCACGCGTCCCACGCCAACCACTCGGCCTTCTCCTTGTTGAACTTTCTCTTCATATTCTTTCTCACCACCGCCGCCAGCGTCTTCTCCGACACCGCGAAGTACATGCTGTCAGTGTCCATCTGTATAAGTTCGAAATATTCGCGATCCACGTACTTGTCCAAGAAGTCGTAGTAGAACTCGGGCATCCGGAGCTTGGCCAACTGGTAGACCGCTATACCACACTGAAACGGTCTGTTGATCACCACTCGAGTCTTCCTGCTCGATATCTCGTAAGCCTCCCCAATCTCCTCCAGGTCTTCGAACCACGCCGACCTCAGTGCCCGGTCGACAGTCTTCTCATCCTTCGTATATGTGGTGTTCAGGTGTCTCTCTTGTGCCTTTATCAGCTTGCCACAACACGCGTTGCCAACCAGTTTGAATATCTCCGCCAACACCGCCTTGCTCTTGTCGACGTCCCCCGTCCGTCTGGCAGCGGTGACCTCTTTAACGAACCATTGAAACGATTTGCCGGGCGTGTAGTCTATCACCCTATGCACCGCCTTGACTATCAGACCGTGCTCCAGATACCACTTTAGAAGCGGGGAGTATATGATCATCTTCTTGGTGGACATAGCCCCCACGAGCTTTCTCTGTCCTTCGACCCTTTTTCTCCCGGACCTGGCCAGGTAGTCCTTCCTGTGCTACGGAACCTCGATCTCGTCGAATTCTCGATTAACGAACAGCGGCGGCGACATTTCCGAGAACTTGTCTCTCAACGTTTCGGGGACCTCTATATCCAACTCCGCAAATCCGAACCACTTTTCACTCCTGACCTTCCTCACAAAACGGTATATATACGACTGTCTTTCCGGGTCGTCACACGTCCATATCGTCTCCTCCCCGCACGGCATGTCTTTCGACAGAGTAGACAGATACAGCGCATTGGCGTCGTACCCCATCACAGCCTTGCACATCTTCTCCTCCCGACTACCTACCTGACCCCTGATCGTCGACCTGCCAGCCTCTGCGTATCTGGAGAACACTATGAACGGACCACCGACCAATCCCTGCTTCATCATCTCGTAAGCTTCAGACTTCGGCGACCACAACTCGGGCGTGTCCGCCTTCCCATCGATCGACCCGCGGAGTAGGTACTGAAGGAAAACACCGTGCAGAGAAACAGCATCCTTGAGTATATCCACACCACTTCCCCTGTAGAACTCCGTCATTTTAGTCAGAGCCTCCAGGAACGGTCCTACATCCAAGTCGTTGTAGTGTTGCAACCATTCCTTGAACGTCTTCATCCCATTTTCTCGGAATACCTTCTTACACTCTTTCCACTCGGACAACGACAGTAGGAACTCACCCTTCAACTTCGAGTACCACTCGGGATAGTCTGGCAGCCCCGGATGGTCGAGCTTGTCCGCGCTATCGAACCACTCGTACGGAAAGTAAGACTTTATCGTTTTACAGTCGTACGCCTTAACCCACCGGTCGTACGTGGTACCAGGTCCCAGATACTGGATGATGTCGAGAAATCTAAACTCCGGGGTAAACAGAAACATCGTCGTGCTGGCTCTCTTTCCGACCATCACCTTATTCACGGTGGCCGCCAACTTCTCTACAAAGTACTTCTTGATGAGGCTCAGGTCGTACCTGCTACAGTTGAACCTCACCACCGGGACTTGGTCAATCCAAGAGACGATCTTTGCTTGCTCAGACTTCGATAGCATATCTATGTCGGCCGGCAGATACTTCTTCCTAACTCCCTCCCTGATTGCCTTGCCTCTCATCTGCAGCTCGGTCACGAACTTCTCGACTAGCGTGTCGGGATCCCGTTCGCAGATGTGTGTGATCCCTTCATGCATCGTATCCTCCAACGACACCGATATAGGAATGTGCTCGACCTCGAAGGTCAGGTCTTTGGTGGGTAGTGTGGTTTTCGACTTGTCGAGATACGCCTCGAAGTCGTAGACTATCTGGTGAGGGTACAGAGTCGTCTCCTCCTCCTCCTCGCGCGGCGATTGTGGATAGTGGGTATTCACCTCATTCAACCACTCACACTCCCACATCACCACCAGCTCGTAACCCGCCTTCCTTATCTTGGCGTCTTGGATTTTCGTCCTCCTGTACAGCGATATCGCGTTACCTCTCCTGAAATGCCTCTGACACCCGTGCCAGTAGCATCCGTGAAACTGAAACACTGTCTCGGTCTCGGGACAGTAACCGTCGACCGGATCGCCGGCCCCACCTCTATCCACCGTGACCACATCTCGCGTGATGTATGTGCTTTCCCACCCTCTCCTCTTCTCTGTTCAACCATTGAATCGACCTCTCGCTCGCTGACCCCTTGGGATAGAACGCCTTCTCGTATGCCGACTGCGGTCTCTCTGCCCTCTTACCTGGACATGTCACCACGGTCTTCCCACACATGCAGGTGGTCGTGTGCCTGTGCATGTTACACGACTTTGTGAACCGTTGTTGACATCCGGTGAACCCGTACTCGTTCGTCATCTTGCGGAGGTTCGTTATGAGGAACGAGTGACCTCCAAACATTCCTATCGTCATGATCTTCTCCCCAACCTCGTCGTAATTTGCCGAAACCTTCATGAGGTACCACACTCCGTCGTCGGTGGGATCGTAAACGCGAATGCCAATCTTGAAGTGCTATTCGACCTTCTTAATATCTTCCAGGGGGATTCCCTTACTATCCGGTCCGTTATCGTGACAGAGGTACTCGCGAGCTAGAGCTCGTGCCTTCTCACAACAGCGGTCTGGTCTCCCTCCACGGTGGATGGCTATGCCCCTAAACAGACACAAGTAGTCGTCGTAAGTCTCAACGGAATACATTCCCTTTTTCTGTCTTAACCAGTCTGGGAGTTTTCCTGCTCCCATGAGATGTTGTTGCGCATCGATGATCATCTTCACCTCGACCGATATCCAACGAACGAAGGTCCATTTTGTATTTGGTCTATCAACTTTGTCGATGTCCATTCGACCTTTCTCTCTATCGGATATCCAACTCTCCGCTTTGGAAATCTCGTTTATCCACGGACTACCCTTTGATTGTTTGTGATGGATCATCGTGACGTCGGTCTCGATATTCCTAATACGATACGAGCACGAATACCTCAGATAACATGCCGTGGTCATCTCTGGGCGAATTTTATTCATTATGCGATCAACGATCTCCCCGTCTACCGCCCCCCCCCCCCCCCCCGCCCCCCCCCCCCACCCCCTCTCGAAAGTCCATACTATCTTCCTCCTACCCCTATCAACAGTTTCCCTAACTTCGGCTTCTTCGGCGAGAATCCTGGGACCCTCCTCCACCAAATCTCTAGCGATATCTCTCCTCCTCTTAGAAGGTCTCTCCACCAACCCTTGATAAATTTTATTGTAGTACACCTTGCATAGGGCGTTTCTAAGTGCGCTGGGATCTTCTTTTACACGCTGCGCGCAAGCGGTGGCACGCAGACTGGCAGTCGTCTAATTCTCCAATTTATCGGAGCGTTTTTCGGGGTCGGCGGGCAGTCGTCCGGTCGAAACCGCACGCCGCAGCATCTCCTCGTAGACGACGGCTCGCACGTCACTTATCCTATCTGCTATAGCTTTCTTGACTCTCAAACCTCTTAGGGAAATTCCCCAACTCTTAGCTTGCTCTCTCATTTGCTTTATGGTAGGCATTATACTGAGTATAACCAATATATTTTTATCTTTAATAGGGTGTCAGTTTATATTTGTGACAGATTGTTGTAATATACTGAGTATAACCAATGGATAACTTGTCTTTAATAGGGTGTCAGTTGCTATTTTATTTTGAATAAATGTATGACAGATTGCTGTATTTTTACTGAGTATAACTTATGGATTTATTATCTTTAATAGGGTGTCAATTATTATTTTTTTATTATTTTTTTTGCTCTATGAAATATATGGTCTCGCGGTTGATGAAAAATATGTTCCATTCTTCTCATACACACCCGCCGAACAGTGGGGGAAAATCCAAGTAGTATATAAGAGTCAACAATGATACCACCATGCGGTGGTGGCCACCGCGCGTAGCCGGTGGCTTCCAGAGGGTGGTCGTATCGTTTTGACTCTTATATACTACTTCATGATATCCTCTTGCAAAAGCTTCGCTGCTACCGATTTAGTGATCAAACATTAATGTGGTTTAATTCATACTTGAAGCAAAGAAAACAGGTAACTTCATTTAATGGTGCAAACTCAGAAGATATGTGTATTACATGCGGCGTGCCCCAGGGGTCTATACTAGGTCCGACATTATTTCTATTATTTATTAATGATTTGCCTGCTATGCTGTCCGAGTCTGCTACAGGAACCGATTTATATGCTGATGACACAACCATTTATGATATCCACAGTAACATTAATGAGGTAGAATCTAATTTGCAAACCACATGTATATAATAAACAGTGTTAATCCTGATTATTACGTCCGAGTGTTCTAGCGGATCATGAGTCAGCTGGTCACACGTTCCATAAATCCCATTGTTGTCACTGATAGCGCTACCAGACGATTGTATCATAGCCTACCCCGGGGCATATTCTGGCCTCGGCTATTTTATCCAGATTTGACCCCGCTTATTTGTGTCCGTAGAACAAGGCTTTCACACCGAGGTGTCTATCACGGGGTATAAGGTCACCTGGCGAAACTGCAGACCAGCTATAGAAGGTCTTCGAGCCAATTCCCACCCTTAACTATAAGCTTCATTCAAAATGTGCACATAATTCTAATGAAATTTGAAGATATATATTTTCTGAAGAATAAATAAGAAACAGTTTAATAAACTGTAGTTTATTTTCTCTTTGAGCATGCAAATCTTTCATCAAAGGTATACTATATATTTTTAATTGAAATAAAACAACCATTACAAACGAAAATATTTGTCTCAAATATCGCATATTAGCTAATTCACAGTATTGGAATATTGACAAGCACACATATGATGTCTGTAAAACTGACCACAACCGACGGACACTAGTGGTCAATTTCGCTGGCAATACTGCATTAATTACTCC
Organism: Conchocele bisecta; assembly: GCA_029237695.1. Lineage (NCBI taxonomy): Eukaryota > Metazoa > Mollusca > Bivalvia > Lucinida > Thyasiridae > Conchocele > Conchocele bisecta. Next base: position 167,141 of record JAQRGA010000034.1, on the reverse strand, counting down.
TATATTGCCTCGCGATGAACGGGAGACAACTGATGTAATCACTTTTCCCATACCTGGAAAAGAGGCGTAACTCTTGCTATCAGCACAAAATAGTTGCACATGATTTAATAATTGTGAAAAAATAGTGCAGTCCCGGATCATATTGAGTAGATAATAGGATGAATCTGGTCGACACTAGTAGAAAACACTATAATGGCTCCTTTACCCAACAAATCGTGATACATTCGCGCTTTCGACAAGCAATAAGGCCCGAAAACACATAATTTGGACCGGATTTTTATAAATAAATTAAAAGGGAAAGAATTAGCTATGCTCCGATGACGAGCTCCAGTTCCTCTTTGATTGTCCGAATACATTCATTTAAATTCAAACAGTTTGTTCAAAAGAACAATCACTGGAATGCAGTTCCAAAACCTAACAATTTTCGTGCAAAAAACCCACATCGTTAGCATTATAATATTTTATTGAATTTGTTAGTTGTACCCATGTTATATAATGTACACCTCGTGTGTCATGTCACTTCGCTTTGAGTGAATACACATTTGTATTGTATTGAATAATTTTGAAAACAATAAACCGTTGAGAATCGCATTGATCGCGGAACGTTATACCTTACAATTAGTAGGACTGTATTCTTATGCAATTAACCCTCATACAGCTATCTTAATATTGTCGTCTGCTCTTTATTTTTCTATTTTCCATTTTTATCATAAAAACCATGCCTTGACAGCACTTTAGCATAATAATAGCACTGGAAATGATTCTGAAGTGCTGTCAAAACATGTTTTTATTGAGAAATAAGGCAAGATATAACAGCAACAGCAGACGATAATTGTTGTGTGGTCTAAGGGTCAAGAGCTTAGGCCTATAAATTAAACTCTGCGCAATTAAAGAAAATCAGACAGGAAATAAAATTAGTATTATCACATTAAACTAGGTTTGTTCGCATGTACGACGCGATTCAAAACTATATTTCCCGGTGTATCTCCTTGTGTCCCGGTACCCGATGTGTCTACTTATTTCCCGGTATGTCTACGTATTTCCCAGTGTGTCTCATTGTGTTCCGGTACATGCTCGATGTGTGTATTATTTCGGTATGTCTGTATTTGGTATCGGCGTATGTCTACGTATTTCCCGGTGTATCTCCTTGTGTGTCTACTTATTTCCCAGCTCGTCTCTTTATTTCCCACGCTTGTTTTATGGAGCGACTTTATAATTGTATACATATACATAGAAGCAAACTTATGGCACGCCGTTTTACTATTTATTCAGAGTAAAATATATCTCTTTCAGTCAATAAGATATCTCTTTCAATCAACAAGTTATCTCTTTCAGACAAACAGATATCTATTTCAATCAATAAGATATCAAGTACATGAACAAAATATCTTTATAAGTAACAGATATCTTCCTCAGTCAAAGAGATGGAAGAAGACATCTTATTTACTGAAACAGATATCTTATTGACTCAAATATATATCTTATTGACTGAAAGTGATATCGTATTGACTCAAAGAGATATCTTATTGACTGAAAGAGATATATTATTGTCAGAAATAGATATCTTGCTGACTCAAAGAGATATATATTTCATCATACTAGATATCTACTTCTCGGAAAGAGATATCTGTTTGAAAATAATAGAAGAGATATCTATTTGGCTCATTAAGATATCTTATTGAAGGAAAGAGGTATATTTTATTGTGAAGTAGATATCTAGTATTTCAAAAGAGATATATATCTAAGAATTTAATAAAGATATCACTTTGACTCAACAAGATATATATTTGACAGTTCAAGATATCTCTTTGAGTCAACAAGATATATCCTTGAGTCAACAAGATATCTAGTTTGATGAAAGAGATATCTATTTGAAGCCTTTCAATAAGATATCTGTTTCGTTTCATTGTTTAATTGTATAAATGAATTCTCCCTACCAGGAATAAGGTACGTGCTATTATTGTTTAAACTGTTCAAATAACTGTAGGTGGCCCGTGCTGATCAGTGTTTACACTGTTCAATGTAAGATAAATGCTGAAAAGTACATGCTTATCCGACTTTACACTGTTCAAAGCAAAGTGTCTGCATCACAGGTAAAGTAATATACATGTTGATCGGGATTTACACTGTTCATAGTAAGGTAAGCGCTTATTATGGTTTAAACTGGTAACATATATAGTGCATGCTGATCAGATTGGCACATGACACATTGGCATCGATTTTTGAATTGTTTTGTAGAGATACAGTGATATTGTCATAAAATATTAAACAAATGAGTTAAATTTGGTCATATACCGTACTAGTTATCAGATCTAAAATATAAACATTTTGCCAAAATCCATGCTAATTTCTTGAACCCCCCCCCCCCCACACACACACACACACACACACACACCATCCCATCCCCACCCCCGCATCGCGATACATGACCACGCGCAATGTGACATCATAATTATAAGAGACAATGTTATGAAGTCATATATAGTGCGTTATGAAAGTCAACATTGATTCATAGTCATAATGACAAAATTTGATTGGCGTACATGTTACATGTAGGTAAGTACCAAAGTAAAAATATGGCTCTACTATCAATACTTCTTCAATGAACCTCGTACATGTAGAATGTACATGCTTATTATGGTTTACACTTTTAACAGAGAGTTACAGGCTGATCAGCGTTTACACTGTTCAAAGTCATGTACTTGAGCTAACCAGGCGTTATTGCATTGTGCCAATTGAAGTGATGGGGGTGGAGGGGGGGGGGGGGGGCTGTGGCCACGATAACCGGTTTAACCCACCAGTGAACGGTTTTACTCACTGACCGTTCCAAGTCGGTACCCTTGGCTACATTATTTCCTGTATCATAGTAAGTAATTGTATTTAATTTTCATCTGAGTCATGATGTTGTTGCTATTTATTGACGTCTAAGTTCTGTGGGGCCTGTATTGCTTTTTCTTGCATTGATTTTTTATTGTAATTTCCAATTTGTTTCTTTGGGACCATACGCCGCTGGTCGTAGAGTGCACGTTTGCGCCATGTTGAAGGCTCTGCGACCACCGCCGTATGCTTACTGTCTTTTGTGCAGTCGGTAATGCTTTTTCTTCTTTGGTGGTTCTTCGGTCTCCTTGTGGTACTCATTCTCTATGTTTTTATGGCGCGTTTTCATTCAACGAAAACTTGTGCGAAAACGTGTGCGAATTCTTGTCCGAATTTATGTAAGTATTGTTTATGTACATTTAACTCCACTATACGGTGTTTCCATTACATCCGAATTCGTATACGCCTGTATCGCTCACCTGATGACACCATTTGATCTTCGAGAACATCACACATACATATGGCCAAACAAACTAGAAGATTTGCTAAGTTCACGATAAAGTGACGACCTTTTGACCTTTCGGCGGCGATCTTGGGTGACACAATTACCTAATTGTGACAAAAATTGTATCAGACCGATCGGCTCATTGATTCTTTTGATTTTATATATAATATGACCATATTCAGTCAACAACTAAATTTGACCCCACTTTTACCCCCTGGACCCCACCCATGGACCCCAGGGCAACCATTTTATCAAATCTGAAATAGCATTAGCGTAAGATCATTGCTATAAAGTTTCATCAAAATCGGTTAATTGGTTCATGAGAAAAACAGTTTTTAAGAAGTTGACCTACTTTCCCACTGCAGACATCTTGGATTATGTAACAACGCCATTTCATCAAATCTGAAAATGCTTCACCTAAGGACCATAACTGTGAAGTTTAGTCAGCATCGGCCAAGTGGTTCATGAGAATAAGATTTGTGAAGTCGCTCATAAAATTACGACCTTTTGCTCTTTTGGCGGCCATCTTGGATGATGTAATAACCAAAATATCCGCAAAAAATAAATATTTCCCCCATCCTGCTGATGGACCACAAAATCAACTTATTTATTTACTATTTTCTGGTTTGAAAATAATTATATGACTTGCAGGGAGCAACAGTTACTGTTAAATAGTCGATCAAACAGATATCTATATGAAAAAGTCAAATAGATATCTAATTGATTTAAAAAGATATCTCTTTCACCATAGAAGTTATCTGTTTCATACAACAAGATATCTGTTTGGCTATATAAGATATCTTACTCATAGAAGTAGATATCTGTTTCATTGAATCTAAACAGATATCATGTCAAAGAGATATCTTATTGACTGAAAGAGATATCATATTGACTGAAAGAGATATATGTAACTCTGAAACAGATATCTATATTGTTATTATCATAGATATATCTATTTCAGAGTTACATATATCTCTTTGAGTCAATAGGATATCTCTTTGAGTCATTAAGATATATATTTCATTCAACAAGATATCTCTTTCTGACAAACATATATCTTATTGACTGAAATAGATATATGTTTGTCAGAAAGAGATATCTTGTTGATTGAAAGAGATATCTTATTGACTCAAAGAGATATATTTTACTCTGAATAAATAGTAAAACGGCGTGCCATACAAACTAGCCTAGTGTCATCATTTGATGCATATTTAAGAATTTTGAGACGATCCCTCTATGCCTAGTCACATAGCTCCGCCTCAATTCGTGGCCGCATGAGCAGAACTGCTTCCGTCTACGGTTATCCATGTCTACTATGTTCCCGTTACACCGGGGTTAATTACGTCTCTGTGGTGTTGTGTACCAGTCCACTTGAAAAAGACTTAGTTTCGTAGTTTGCTTTTTACTGAATATTCCAAAACTGCCTGTGATTGGATGTGACTTAAAATTAAATACTCAGTATCCTATGTTATTTTCAGCTGACAAAAGGAAGTATTTGTAAAATTATGTGCCAAACTGTGATCTGGTCAATTCAGTGAGCATATTCAGATTAAAATTGTACGCATCTTCCGCTCGAAATGTGTGTTTGCTGTTTGTAGTGAGTTGTACTGATATTGGAGATCATGTGATCTCAAGGGGTCGGTGTGATGGAGGTAAGTCAGCTGAAGAAGATTCTTTGGTGGTCAAACTTGGATTCTGATTGATCAAAGGTGGCCCCATAGACGGAGTGGTAACGCCGGTAGGCAGGCTAAGAATATGTTTTAATAGTATTCCTGCGGAAAATAAATGGTAAATAGGATATATGCTAGAGGCAATCCCAGTTTTGTTGCTGAAGAAATACAAATGCTGTTATGAAGGGGCGATCGATAAGTCATATTATAAATCCATTTAAGGTGACATATGGGAACACCGGTAAGCCTAGACAGGTTCTGGATCGCAAACATAACTGTTTGGCAACGTGCATGCATCAATAGGATTATTGTATCTGTGGCAAGGCAAGTGTTCAATCAGGGTTATTATTTATATACATTTCGATTTAAAGGGTGCATACTGTATCATATAATGGTGTAAGAGCAGCACATCATATATTTTGGGTTTGCGTGGTTGGAAGGCGAGATAATTCGCTATTTTGTATTTGATTGTCTCCCTTGTGGTTTAGCCGGGTCAATGCGTTTAGTACTAAATCCCACATATCACCAGTACAAATGGGGTGGGGGGGGACTCCCCAAATCAGAACTGAGCATTTACAATAAAAGGGGCATTGGCATATATCAGAATTTGGAAGGAAAATGTAAGTAAATGAACAAAGAATGCTGTTGTTTGAATCAAACTGTTCAGGGAGAGGTATATGTATTTACCCATGCAAGTGGTACAGGTTATGTCGGTTTTATTAATGTTCAGTATATATATGTGTGCTTCAGACATTCGTCAAATGTTTTTGTACATAACGTACTGGTTAGCAGTATCATTCCCGTGAGACCCATTTGTTCGCTTTGGGAGGAACCCGGAGTACCCATTGTGATGTGTTCATTTATACCCTAGATATGGGCAGTGTGATACCCTAGAGACGGGCAGTCTGTAACCCTAGAGACGGGCAGTGTGATACCCTAGAGACGGGCAGTTTGATATCCTAGAGACGGGATTTACGTAAAATGTAAATATATACATGCATACATGGTGCGGTAACGTTAGCGAGGTAACTGGATCATGGGATTAAGTTGAACAAACTCAGAGTTCAGGCTGTAGAGAGCTAGAAGCAGTACGGATGGTGGTAAGTAGTTCGGTTGGCACCGTATATGGACAAAAGGTAAAGTTGTACATTGATAATTCAAATATTGTTCGCATTATGCAAAGAGGAAGCAAAAACATCAATGGCAAGAGATTACTTTGGAAGTTAACTTTATGAGTGTCAATGCACCTATAATGTCTTTACAGGAAGACAATAACAGACCAGACATTCTCAGTAAGTGTACTGATACTGATGGTTGGCAGATTAAAAGGTGGGTATTGTATTGCTTGAGAAAATCATGGGCAATCACGATATTGATTGATTTGCATAAAATTTTAAGTAAAAATATCGAATTATTTAACTCAAAATGTTGGTTTTTAATGCACAGAGACTGTGAATGCTTTTGATCAGTCGTCGTATGGATGCAAACATTGGATTGTCACCCATTGATACCAATGGTAATAAACACAATGTTAAGATATAATGCATGTGGTACATTGATTGTGTCACAACGGAAATATGCACATTGTTGGCACATGTTGACTAATAATCATGGCATGTTTGCCAGACAGGTGTTGTGTTATCAGAGTTTTCCACGAAACGATGTAGTGAAGTGTGGCAATGACAGTAGCCGCAGATGTATATTCATGGAGAATACATAAAATGTTACTATCACTGCTTAACATGTGACATTTACATGAGCACAATGCCATATAAGTGTAGTGTGGATGGTTTTCGTCGCATGAAATTGACTGATAAGTTATAAACCATGCAATATAATGTATAATTCATTTATTGGTTGTGGATGTGATTCCATTTATTGACTGTATATGTTGTTTCATATGAGCAGGATTGGTGGGACGTGTAATGGGTGGAGCGAGCTGAGGGTGGTCGTTCGTGAAGGGCAGTGTGATAGCGGACAAGATTTGGACGTACTCGATAAGTAGAAAGTGACAATACGGTTAAACTGTATGAACTGTGTGTGTATCATTCACCAAATGGAGGTTGTTGTTATATTAATGGGTATGAGGCAATTCCGACAAGATTCAATGCATGGTGTATTGTATTTGCGAGGGCGGTTGGTGACGATAAGTGTCATTATGACGGATATTTGCGATATTAACTGGGCACGTGTTTGAACAATGCAGCTAAACGATTACATGTAAGACCTACAACTGGTGTAAAGAAAGGTGATTTATTCAGGAAATACACTGGTGACATGGATTTGATAACATTAAGGGACTTGTCCATGTTTTTGATTGACTATTCAGGTTTGATTTTGTTTTTCGTTCCGGTGAACTCTGTGATTTATGTGCTTTTGACGATCATTTAATTAAAATAAGAATTAAGTGTAAACGGGCAGATACAGGGTGGGCAATGACGTCATAATTGCTAAAGGTCACACAGCGGTTTGTACACATTCCAGGCTTAAAAATGTATGTTTTGAGGCAGGTGTAACGGCCAAATCAGAATGTTTCTCATTTCGGCTTGTGCATCGATCACGTATATTATTATGATAATTGTTGGAAAGAAACATAAAGATAAGTTACACTAGAGCAAGAGAAGTAATTTGAAAACATTAATGTATGTGCATCCTGATGGTAAGGGTGGTTTTCACACATTTAGATCAGGAGTTGTATTAATGTCAGCACATGCCGGTGTCAATAATCGTTGTCGAAAAGGACACGGCAGATGGAGGTTGGATATAAGTAAGGATGGGCAACATGAGCAAAAGATTTGTAAAAGTAATTGAGTGTATATTCACAATTTATTTATTGCGTAATTATGAGTTTTGTTATATTATAACAGAAAGTTAATTTTGATATTTGCTGAGTGTGGAATTATGGAATGAAAATGTTGACACACAAACCCTGTCTAAAAGGACTTTTCTCTTTTTTCGTGATTTGATATCCTTGGCGTAAAGATCGCAACCAGCAGATATAAGTATGTGTTTGTGTTTCATTTAGGGTCAACTGGAGTATAGTTAAGACTAACAGTTTTCCGAGGTGCGCTCAAGTTTAGCAGAAAACTGTTGTCTTCAATACACGGAAGTGTAGCACGTGCAGTGAGTAGGACCGGTTGTTAGCACGTGATGTGCGGGCTGTAAGGCGTATATCGTCATTCTTGCGATAGCAGTCACTGCATAAACAGGCAATTTTCTCATATGTGTGATATGATCAGATATGTAAATGTAATGTATGCTATTGTACATGTACAGATGTGTAGGTCCCGTGCTTTCTAGAGTGGATTTGGCCCTAGAGGTTTGTCTCTAGTTTTACCGCAGGGACCACTGTGGGTTGTGTACTGTCCATCTCGACTCATGCAGTAAAGATCGCAACCAGCAGATATAAGTATGTGTTTGTGTTTCATTTAGGGCCAACTGGAGTATTGTTAAGACTAGGCATTTTTGTTAGTACCGGTATGTGTATCACTGGTGGACATCGTAATAGATGGTCCCAATTTCAATTGGAGAATACTGTATCCAATTTAATATGCCATAACTGAACTGACAGTTTCTCACCTAATTTTAAAGGATATTAAAGATAATCGTCACATTTTGTCACAGTTGTATATAAAGATGGGATCGACTTCTAGGCACGGCAGGCCCTGGTGGACTGCAAGGAATGCAGGCCCACCTGGGGCTATGTTCGTTGTAAATCGTGTAGTCGTTTTCTCAGCTACGGGCCGAATATCATGCAGCCTCCCTTTTTATGCTACAACTATTGTACTATTATTGTCTTCATCTCAATTGCTTGGCCCCAAAATGATACTCTTTTGTGTTGATGGGTCGTTAAGCACCATTCCATTCCATTCCATGTTGCTCATTTATATTGTTCATCATAGTTTGTTTTTTACCCTAATCTTGTGATTGCCTACCACATCTAACATACTATTTTCTTCTTCATCTAAATTGCTTGAAAATCGTTTGTATTGATGGGTCGTTAGGCACAATTCAATTCCTTTTTATGTCCCCCATGCGATACCGTCGAAACGTTTGTAAGAGTTTCTCCAGTTCGAGTTCAGTATAGGAATGAATGGCATTTTTGTAGAATTTATCAGGGTATAAACTTGGAAAAGTCGCGGGAATACTGGACGAAGGCCGGAAGGCCTCGTCCAGTATTCCCGCGACTTTTCCAAGTTTATATCCCCAAAAATGCCATTCATTCCTTATAATTCCAGCATTTGAAATAAATTCATCAAGAAAATGTCTTTATTTTCCGTTTTCTTAATAATTATTTTAACTGCGCCTGACGGTTACGGAAAGTAGTTCGGCATGGGAGTTTACTGGGATATAAATTTTGGACAGAGACTTGCTACGGACCAATCAAATGTTAGGGAATAGTGTAAATATTTTTGTGCTGGAATTATTATGCCACAGGGGCATATCCATGTTTTACAAACATGTCTAGTTTGTATCTATCCCGCAAACTTTTTTGGGATACTAATAGTAGCCACCCTGTCCGTCTGTCCAAGATTTGTGCTAAGTTGTTCAGCTACCATAAGTCTGATTGACTTGAAACTTCATATACTTATTTGTCATCGTCCATATTTCATTCGTTAGCCCATTATTGGTGATTAACGGCCTATCAACAGCTACGATCATGTAAGGCCAGGCAAACGGGTTCGATCCCGTTTTAACATGCTGCATTGGGGGGGGGATCCCAAAATCAGAACGGAATATTTACATCAAGAACAAAATTATATAGCCCTGAAATTGGCACAGTTGCCTAACAAACATGAATATTATATAACTTGACCCTGGGTTAAGGTGTGTGCGGTGAACCTTGACATTGGGGTCAGTGGTGCAAGGTGGGTCGTGGGTTTGCTATAGCATAATATAGCATATTATGATGAATGAATGTATTAAATATCAATGCGCTCCCTGAAAACAGAAGTAAAACAAAGTTTAACCCAACGTTAAGTTTATGAACGCACTAAGTTGGTGATTTTCTACAGCATGGTATCTATTCACGTGAGGAATGCATGTATGAATGTGCTAAGTTTGTGACCTTGACCTTGGGGAAAGGGGTGGAGGGTGTGGGTCATGGATTTGCTGTAGCACAATAGAGGACCATCAGATGAATGCATGTATGACGTATCAAGCGTTCCCTGTCAAGAAACAGAAGTTATAAAAAAGACATTTACTCCAACGTTAAGTTTATGATGTTGATCTTGGGGAAAGGGGTGGGGGTGGGTCATGGATTTGCTGTAGCACAATAGAGTATCATCAGATGAATGCATGTATGAAATATCAAAGCGTTCGCTGTAAAGAAACAGAAGTTACACAACATTTACGCCAACGTTAAGTTTATGAACATGCTAAGTTTGTGACCTTGTCCTTCGGGTAAGGGTTCGGTGGTGGGTCGTGTATTTGATACAGCATGATAGAGGGTCATCAGATGAATGCATGTATGAAATATGAAGGCAATCCATGAAAAGAAACAGAAGTTACACAACATTTACACCCAACGTTAAGTTCATGAACATGCTAAGTTTGTGACCTTGACCTTGGGGTAAGGGTTGGGTGGTGGGTTGTGGATTTGCTACAGCATGATAGAGGGTGATCTGAGGAATGCATGTATGAAATATCAAGGCGTTCCATTAAAGGAAACCGAAGTTATAAGACATTTAACCCAACTTTAAGTTTATGAATTTGCTAAGTTTGTGACCTTGACCTTGGGGAAAGGGGTGGAGGTGGGTCATGGATTTGCTGCAGCATGATAGAGTATCATCGGAAGTAGTATATAAGAGTCAAAATGATACCACCACCCTCTGGAAGCCACCGGCTACGCGCGGTGCCCCCCACAGCATGGTGGTATTATTGTTGACTCTTATGTACTACTTGGATTTCCCCCCCACTGTTCGGTGGGTATGTATCAGAAGAATGGAATGTATTTTTCATCAACCGCGAGACCATATATTTCCTAGAGCAAAAAAAAAAAAAAAGGTTTAGGTCTAGCCGAGATGCGAACTCACAACCCACGTCTCCATAGAGTGGCTCCTTAGCCCACACGACCCACACGACCACGAAGGCTGTTACTAAATATAAACCTGAAGATAAAACACCAGGTAGTGTTGCGCAATAATCGATAAGGTAAAATACACCCTATTAGAGATAAGAATCCCTATGTTATACTAAGTATATACAGTAATCTGTCATAAATATCGGCAACTTACACCCTATTAGAGACAAGAATTCCATTGATTATACTCAGTATATTACAACAATCTGTCATAATAATTTACACCCTATTAAAGATTAGAAATCCATAAGTTATACTCAGTATAAATACAGCAATCTGTCATACATTTATTAAAAATAAAATAGCAAGTGACACCCTATTAAAGACAAGTTATCCATTGGGTATATTACAACAATCTGTCACAAATATAAACTGACACCCCTATTAAAGATAAAAAATCTATTGGCTATACTCAGTATAATGCCTACCATAAAGCAAATGAGAGAGCAAGCCAAGAGTTGGGGAATTTCCCTAAGAGGTTTGAGAGTCAAGAAAGCTATAGCAGATAGGATAAGTGACGCACGAGCCGTCGTCTACGAGGAGAGGCTGCGGCGTGCGGTTTCGACCGGACGACTGCCCGCCGACCCCGAAAAACGCTCCGATAAATTGGAGAACGAGACGACGGCCAGTCTGCGTGCCACCGCTTACGCGCAGCGTGTAAAAGAAGATCCCAGCGCACGTAGAAAAACCCTATGCAAGGTGTACTACAATAAGATTTATCAAGGGTTGGTGGGGAGACCTCCTAAGAGGAGGAGAGATATCGCTAGATATTTGGTGGAGGAGGGTCCCAGGATTCTCGCCGAAGAAGCCGAAGTTAGTGAAACTGTTGATAGGGGTAGGAGGAAGATAGTATGGACTTTCGAGAGGGGGTAGACGGGGAGATCACTAATCGCATAATGAATAAAATTCGCCCAGAGATGACCACGGCATGTTATCTGAGGTATTCGTGCTCGTATCGTATTAGGAATATCGAGACCGACGTCACGATGATCTATCACAAACAATCAAAGGGTAGTCCATGGATAGACGAGATTTCCAAAGCGGAGAGTTGGATATCCGATAGAGAGAAAGGTCGAATGGACATCGACAAAGTTGATAGACCAAACACAAAATGGACCTTCGTTCGTTGGATATCGGTCGAGGTGAAGATGATCATCGATGCGCAACAACTTCTCATGGGAGCGGGAAAACTCCCAGACTGGTTAAGACAGAAAAAGGGAATGTATTCCGTCGACATGTACGACGACTACTTGTGTCTGTTTAGGTGCATAGCCATCCACCGTGGAGGGAGACCAGACCGCTGTTGTGAGAAGGCACGAGCTCTAGCTGACGAATACCTCTGTCACGATAACGGACCGGATAGTAAGGGAATCCCCCTGGAAGATATTAAGAAGGTCGAAGAGCACTTCAAGATGGGCATTCGCGTTTACGAGCCCACCGACGACGGAGTGTGGTACCTCATGAAGGTTCCGGCAAATTACGACGCGGTTGTGGAGAAGATCATGACGATAGGAATGTTTGGAGGTCATTCATTCCTCATAACAAACCTCCCCAAGATGACGAAAGAGTACGGGTGCACCGGATGTCAATAACGGTTCACAAAGTCGTGTAACATGCACAGGCACGTGGCCACCTGCATGGGTGGTAAGACCGTGGTGACATGTCCAGGTAAGAGGGTAGAGAGACCGCAGTCGGCATACGAGAAGGCGTTCTATCCCAAGGGGTCAGCGAGCGAGAGGTCGATTCAATGGTTGAACTGAGAAGAGGAGAGGGTGGGAAAGCACATACATCACGCGAGATGCGGTCACGGTGGATAGAGGTGGGTGGCCGGCGATCCGGTCGACGGCTACTGTCACGAGACCGAGACCGTGTTTCAGTTTCACGGATGCTACTGGCACGGGTGTCCGAGGTATTGCAGGAGAGGTAACGCGATATCGCTGTACAGGAGGACTAAAATTCAAGACGCTAAAATAAGGAAGGTGGGTTACGAGCTGGTGGTGATGTTGGAGTGCGAGTGGTTGAATGAAGTGAATACCCATTATCCACAATCGCCGCGCGAGGAGGAGACGACTCTGTACCCTCACCAGATAGTCTACGACTTCGAGGCGTATCTCGACAAGTCGAAATCCAAACTACCCACCAAAGACCTGACCTTCGAGGTCGAGCACATTCCTATGTCGGTGTCGTTGGAGGATACGATGCATGAAGGGATCACACACATCTGTGAACGACGAGACCCCGACACGCTAGTCGAGAAGTTCGTGACCGAGCTGCAGATGAGAGGCAAGGCAATCATGGAGGGGGTTAAGAAGAAGTATCTGCCGGCCGACATAGATATGCTATCGAAGTCTCAGTAAGCAAAGATTGTCTCTTGGATTGACCAAGTCCCGGTGGTGGGGTTCAACTGTAGCAGGTATGACCTGAACCTCATCAAGCAGTACTTTGTAGAGAGGTTGGCGGCCACCGTGAATAAGGTGATGGTCGGAAAGAGAGCCAGCACGACGATGTATCTGTTTACCCCGGAGTTTAGATTTCTAGACATCATCCAGTATCTGGGACCCTGTACCATGTACGACCGGTGGGTTAAGGCGTACGACTGTAAAACGATACAGTCTCACTTCCCGTACGAGTGGTTCGACAGCGCGGACAAACTCGACCATCCGGGGCTGCCAGACTATCCCGAGTGGTACTCGAACTTGAAGGGTGAGTTCCTACTGTCGTTGTGGAAAGAGTGTAAGAAGGTATTCCGAGAAAATGGGATGAATACGTTCAAGGAATGGTTGCAACACTACAACGACTTGGATGTAGGACCGTTCCTGGAGGCTCTGACCAAAATGACGTTCTACATGGGAAGAGGCGTGGATATACTCAAGGATGCTGTGTCTCTGCCCGGTGTTTCCCTTCAGTACCTACTCCGCGGGTCGATCGATGGGAAGGTGGACACGCCCGAGCTGTGGTAGCCGAAGTCTGAAACTTACGAGATGATGAAGCAGGGATTGGTCGGTGGTCCGTCCATAGTGTTCTCCAGATACGCAGAGGCTGGCAGGTCGACGATCAGGGGTCAGGTAGGTAGTCGGGAGGAGAAGATGTGCAAGGCGGTGATGGGGTACGACGCCAATGCGCTGTATCTGTCTACTCTGTCGAAAGACATGCCGTGCGGGGAGGAGACGATATGGACGTGTGATGACCCGGAAAGACAGTCGTATATAGACCGTTTTGTGAGGAAGGTCAGGAGTGAAAAGTGGTTCGGATTTGCGGAGTTGGATATAGAGGTCCCCGAAACGTTGAGAGACAAGTTCTCGGAAATGTCGCCGCTGTTCGTTAATCGATAATTCGACGAGACCGAGGTTCCGCAGCACATGAAGGACTACCTGGCCAGGTCCGGGAGAAAAAGGGTCGAAGGACAGAGAAAGCTCGTGGGGGCAATGTCCACCAAGAATATGATCATATACTCCCCGCTTCTAAAGTCGTATCTGGAGCACGGTCTGATAGTCAATGCGGTGCATAGGGTGATAGACAACACGCCCGGCAAACCGTTTCAATGGTTCGTTAAAGAGGTCACCGCTGCCAGACGGACGGGGGACGTCGACAAGAGCAAGGCGGTGTTGGCGGAGATATTCAAACTGGTTGGCAACGCGTGTTGTGGCAAGCTGATAAAGGCACAAGAGAGACACCTGAACACCACAAATACGAAAGATGAGAAGACTGTCGACCGGGCAGTGAGGTCGGCGTGGTTCGAAGACCTGGAGGAGATTGGGGAGGCTTACGAGATATCGAGCAGGAAGACTCGAGTGGTGATCAACAGACCGTTTCAGTGTGGCATAGCGGTCTACCAGTTGGCCAAGCTCCGGATGCTCGAGTTCTACTACGACTTCTTGGACAAGTACGTGGATCGCGAATATTTCGAACTTATACAGATGGACACTGACAGCATGTACTTCGCGGTGTCGGAGAAGACGCTGGCGGCGGTGGTGAGAAAGAATATGAAGAGAAAGTTCAACAAGGAGAAGGCCGAGTGGTTGGCGTGGGACGCGTGGAGCAACAGAACTCCGGGACTGTTCATGCTGGAATTCGAGGGAGATAGAGCCATCGCTCTGTGTAGCAAATGTTACTACGTGAGCGGTGACGGAAAATCTAAGCACTCGGCCAAGGGGATGTCGAAGAGATCTAACGATCCGACTTGGGGAAGGTACAAGAGTGCTCTCGAAGGGGGTAGGGATATGGCGGAGAACAGGGGATTCCGAATGGTTAACGGGCTGATGAAGACATACAAGCAGGAGAAGTTGGGATTGTCGGTGTACTACCACAAGAGGAGAGTGATGGAAGACGGGTTACACACCGAGCCTATAGGACAGGTAAAAAAAAAAATCGCGAACAAACCCGCGAGATGGACCATCAGCCAAATAGTAGAGCACGGGTTCATCGGGTTTGGTAATAGATCGATCCAGATGATATACATTGAGAGACCACACGGGATCAGTCGAGCGGCGGCTGCCACCTTCGAGCTCTCCCGGTTGATATAGGTACCGGACGTCAACATCCGATGGAAGCCGTTGCTCCTCTAAACCCACGGATCGCCCGCGCGAGACGGCAGAAGGCTTGCTCGTCACCTTTTTAGACTTGATGGCATCTATGGGCGTCTTATCGATCACCTCTCCATTCAGTTCGGAGACCACGGCGGGCAGTCTGGCCACCCACTCGGTCGATCGCGAATGAGGGTCTACAAGTTCTTTGGCGTATTGGTGACCGAACAGTCTCTCAGCCAGGGTTCGATTGAATCGCTCCACGATTCCCTGGTTCCGGTGGATGTTGACGCGGCCGCGTCTGACAGAAACGTTGTGTTTAGACCATAGATGAGAGACCGCGCCCATGAACTCGCGGCCGGGATCGACCTGGAGAAGATTCGGCCATTTGAGAGGACTCCTTTTATATATTCGGGAAAGAGCCTCGGCCACCTCCTTAGACTCTTTCGAAGCCAGTGGTTCAGCCCCCTTATAGCGACTAGCTACATCAACGACTGTCAGTGGGTACTTATACGTCTTGCGACCGACGTGATCGTGAAGGAGAAACAGGAGATCCGCTTGGTGAACTTGGTTCGGCACCGGCACGTCGAATTTCGGGCACGGAATATTGTGAGGCGCGGGTTAATAGATCTGCCAGATGGCCTGCTTCTTGAGCCATTCCTTGACAGCGTTTTCGGAAACCTTGGTCGCCGCGGCGAGGTTCTTGATGACCGCGAGTCCCTTCCAGTAGCCGCGGGGTCTGTAGTATATGTTCGCTAGCTTGCGCGTTAGTCGAACCGATAGTTTGGTATTAAGTTTGTGCGTGTTCATCGTATGCGAAGTATTCTTATATATCGGACAATCTCCAACATGCCCTCGCCAGATCGTCCGGTAACTGCGTCGTTAATAATAAACCTTTGTTGGAAGTACAATTGCGATTCCAATCACGATTGGAGGTTAAGTTCTGAAGGAACTTGGGAAAATCTAATTCATCCAATCTCGATTGGTAGGAATCTAACATCCGCTTTGTGAAAAGGGTGGCCGCTTTTTCGTCCTCGCGCCACGTCTCGAGAGAATCTCGGGCCAGACGAATCATACCCTTTGCGCCAGCTATACGGTGTTTAAGGGCAGTGTAGCCTACATCGATCATAGCAAAATAAAGTTCGTCAACTAACATCGTTCTATATATATATATATGGGCCGCGCTCTGTGGAAACCGGCCTTAATGACAACGTCATGAAAGCCTGAAAATGACGTCGCAAAGTTACGCTTGAAACCACGTCACGTCGGATTTTGACACTTGAAATAGTTGCGTCATATTTGCAATAAGTTGACGTTGTCCTATATATAACCGTACTGTATGTTTTACTATTTGTGGCTCACAAACATTATAATGGTGGATACTCATAGCAGAATTTTACATTTGTTTGTGGTTCAGACAGTTGTCTGTTTTTTCGGTTTCCTTCAAGGAAACACGTAGTGATTTTGTCGAAATGTTGTTCTATATGGACGACATTTGAAACTAAATAACCATACAACCGGTAATGTTTAGATAACACCATCACATAATCAGTATTATGTAACAAATAGAACTGGGCACAGGGCTTAATTCGTTTAATTTACTGTTTCGCCTGTCGAATGTTTCAAAAGTCAACATGAAAATACGATTTGGAAATTTTCAGAAAAATAAGCGTATCACAGATTTATAATTTTGGTAGTGCCAAAATATACGCCGTTTCCTGGCATATCGCATCAATGGTGACACTGGGCCAAACATGTTTTAGTATTTAGTGTGTTGGTATTGTGTCACATGCATATTTACTGCGACACAATAATATGGTTATATCAGATTATTGTAATACAAAATTGTAGCCACCAAGGACGTAGCCTACTGATTTCTATATGTATCTTCTACCACTTACGTGTTCGGTGTCAATGTGAATATTCTTTAAAATGACCACTTGTAAATATGGTTATATGAATGTATAGTAATTTTACTAGTATATTTGCAATCATTGCAGACACTGTGCAGACTGAACAGATGCACAGGTCTCCAACATTTACACATTTAAGAAGTCCGACTTTGCCAGGTTGTTCTTAATTTTCTTTAATTTTCATTGTACTACATTGTATTAAATAATGCACGTCTGCATGCTTTGTTTGTTATGAAAGGGCCGTTCTAGTCGGAGGCGTGTAAATAATATAAAACAAAAGCACATGCACACCTTAAACGCGTCTAAATTCAAATGAGCCGCTTCGAACAATAGTCGCAGGGTGTGGAGCGTAATTTCAACAAAATCAATGTTGTGATCGGGACAAATTTAGTGTGTTTGTTTGTTTGTTTATTATTGGTGTTTAACGGCCTATCAACAGCTAAGGTCATGTAAGGCCGGGCAGCGACGGTTCGATCCCATTTTAACCTGCTGCATTAAGGGGAAAATCCCAAAATCAGAACGGAATATTTCCATCGAGAACAAATATATTCAGCCCTGAAATTAGAATATACTGACCTGGTGCCAGGTCCATACCACAACCAAGTCACTTGGCCCTTTCCCTAAACTAGGATTACGAATATCGTAATACTCACATAAGGGGTACCAGATTCAACTGTCACATACAAAATGCCAAAGACGTATGTGAGGGCCAAACCAGGTCTCCAGTCGGGATTCCGGTAAGGATGAACCATGATCGTTAAATTACCCATCGCGTGCTCACCTGCCACCACAAATTTAGTGTGTAAAATCACTGACTGTGTTATAGTGTGCAGTTATGCAAAATACATGTACGTACGCCACGGTGCTTTTCAGGGGCGGATCCAGGATTTCAGGTTAGGGTGGGGGGGGGGCGGGACTTCTTAATTTAAATAGTTTACTATACTTTCGAACTAGCACCGTTTGTTCGTCGACCAAGCGGAGCTGGGGAGACTGCTAGGTGGGTCCGGCGGTATGCCCTCCGGAATATGTTTGATATTTACACCCCATTTTGCTGCGTTATGGCGCATTTTAGAGCAAACATATCGTTACTCGCCAAATTATAGGGTGGTGAGGGGGGGGGGCGCCGGGATTTCCCCTACGTGAATCCGCCCTTGTTTTTAGCATGGCTGTTTCTTTGCTTACAAATGCACTGAATGTACTTTTTCTGAAACACAACAAAACTAAATTGCATATTTCATTTTCAAATTAATTATTCCCGACGACAAAATATACTGCCGGTATTTTTATCGGGACATGTAACAATTATACAACCATGTATGTTACATCTCCACATTTTCCCGGCAGTGGCGGTGGTGGCCAGTCGAGGGAGTGGGGGTCAGCGCAGCATTTTCCCATATACCTGCTACCTGCTAGTACGGGGTACATGTACATCAGCCCGTCCGCCAGTCATATTGGCTACACAGTCCCGCTTTCTGAGATGTAAATTTAATTCCGAGAGTCGGGGAATGAACAGTCGATTTTTAATTTGTTTAAAAATGCCCGTGGGTGTCCGACTACCCTCTAGACCCCATCGGGCGCTGAAGTCATTGATATGTGCAGCCATAGGCCTATCCAAATTCTGGTCATTCATTTCTACATAAATAAAATGCATTTGTTTCAATCACCGATACGATGTGCATATAATTTACAATTTCCAACACCAGGAATGCCGTTAGTTTTTGGTCTTTGGTGACGTATTGCCTAATTCAATAAATGACGTCACAATTAACTGTAAATGACGACAATTCTTAAATAATTACATTGTATCTTTCTGACGACACACGTATATGACTCTCTTATGGCGATGGTAGCAAATTACGAAGCCACAGGTCGGCTAATTATAGATTTAAAATCAATAGTTGTGCGTTTGTTTTGTTCACTACATATACATATCATAGTTGTATTCTGATGATGTTTGATAGTATACATACTAACACTTGTAGATACATTTAGTGCAACTTATCAGCAAATACAGTTTACAACAAGCAGCGTCAATGAGTCTATGAACACTCATATCTAATGTAGGCTGTTGAGTTGCATTGTACAAACGTCGCCGTTTCAATAACTTCATTTTCTCGATGACGTTACGTTTTTTTTTCGTGTGTGATTCACACGGTGCTACAAAAAGTGAGATAAAACAAAAACAATTAAACATAATTACATTTTCTTTTCAGAATATTGTTTTTGAAAGGTGTCCGCATCAGAAAATGTAAAAAAATGCAAATTGAAAATTTTGTCATTAAGACCGGATTTCACAGAGCGCGGCCCATATTTATAAAAAAAAAAGTTTTTAAGATAATTATTGCTTATTTCAATCTCGATTGAATATATAGTAGCCGACGAGCCCCACCACACCCATTCCCACGACGATGAACGCGATCTCGCGGTCTTTTTGGACCTCTGACGGTGCATAGAAATCTGAAAGTTGGGGCTCGCGATCCAGCGGCGCGAGACTTTTCTGTGGATATGCCAGCGCGTACTCGCGGTTGGCTTCTTCAACGTTCAAGAAAGTTTGCGCGGCATGATTCTCGCGGCGAAGCTTCCTTTGCGCTATTGAGTTGTTCTACAGCTAAATCGTGACGCTTGCGCTCCTCATCCACGTTCGAGCTTCTCATTTTCGAGAATATAAAGTTGCTACCGCTGAACGCCAATGCGTTTACAAGCGCACCACCTATCATTATTCCGATCGAAGCCATTATTTCCATATATTAACAGGTTGAATTCCAACTTTAATTAGATAATCTCGGGTCCAAACTGCGGCCGCTACATCTAAGGTCGCGAGCCCTACGTCTCTCACAGTAAATTCCAATTTGGGAGCGGACCCTCCTAGGCCATCTTTGATAGTCGAGCATACCCGATACTGAAACCCGATATAACCACGGCGTGATAAAGTGCATTCACTATCATTTTACCATCGTTTTCAGTCATTATAATTATTGCATATAAAAGGGATCGTGATCAATGTTTAAATGGGGCGCATCCAATCCAATCTCGATTGATGGGGGTTGTTTTTTCGATAAGGATTGGTGTAATAGGGGGTATTTCCACACGCACAGGGCACCAACAACTGCCAGACCACCATCAACAACCCAACTCCAATTCATGAATTGGGGGTGTTGGGGTTCAATCGGGGATTGCGCTTCCAATTCGTGAATTGGGGGTGTTGTTGTAGCTGTCTTCAGATGTTTTGCTGTCTCCGTCCCCGATTGCAACGACTGTTTGGCCTCTCTAAGCTCGGCGAATATTTTATCTTGTTTAACTGTTCGGGTGGCAGCCGCCGCCCGCCCAGCTGCCTGTCTTTTTGGGTGTTTATGTCGTGCAACCGGATTCGTCCAATCTCGATTGGGTGTTGAGGGCTCCTGTTGAGCTGCAGCAATCCCCGATTGAACCCCCAACGTGCTCGGGTTCAACAGTGTTGAAGTTGGAGATTGTGGTTCCGTCACTCTCGCAGGTGTGTCTTGTGTCATAATTTATAATATTAATATTAGAGCTTATAGTTCGTGGGCATATATGTCCAAATTGACAGTGTTTACCCGTGGTCAACGCGGTTGTCAGCGGAGCTAAGTACATTCCAAACTTGTGATAAATTGAGCAGCAGGCTGTTCTAATAGTGTGTCCTATAAAAGGGTCAGTCTCTAGATCGCGAATCAATCCCGCGGTGTTTGGTATAGGGAGAAGTATACTAATGGCGGCTGCGTACAAATGAATAGCCGCTGATCCAAGAGTTTTTGTCATCTCTAACCTAGATTCGCATCGAACATACATTTTATCAATCTCCGCATCTGACATCTTATCCACCTGACAAACTGAGAGACGCCTACCGAGATAATGCTCCGATTGTCCCCCAGCAACCAGCGCAGCTAGCCGCTCGCGTCTCGCCGCGTTTTCATTCGTATCGGCAGGTGTTGCAATTCCCGATTGCTCTATCGGAGTTGATGTTTCATTATCTTTCAGGAAAGATACCGTGTCGGCAGTCGGAGTTGAGGTTTCTTCCATTAGCTGATCGAGAAGTTCGTCATTCTCTCGAAGACAGTCATCGAATGAGTCTCGGTCCTTGCAGTGAAAGAGGGCGACCCATTTCGTTTGCTCGCGCAGATCTTTGAGGATGGCGTTGTACGTTTGAGTGGAGATCCATACGCTTTGCCTAGCATGGCGGCCAGAAAATGCGAGCTCGGAGAGCATGTCCTTCTTTTTGGTCATCGCCGCCTTGGCCGAGCAATCGTCAATCACGTATAGGGTGGGCTCGCCCTGAAATATTTGGTAGAAGCCGCGTAACCAATCGTGAAACCCGTCACCGGGGTAATAACGTATACCTCAGGGTCGGCCCATATCCACGGGCACCGCTGATAAGTATCGTTGTGCCTCCCAGTGGGACACATGATCACAATGTGTCGAAAGATATCGCGGTAGGACCCCTCGAGCAAGTTGAGGATGAAAACCGTTTTTCCACATCCTGTCTGCCCACATATTATGGCAGAGTGGGCATCACAAACTTTAAAGTTTGAAGGTAGAGTTAAATCTCCAATCGTGAATTGGTGTTGATTTTTTATTAAATCGTTAGAATGATTTTTTATTAGTAAGTCGTTAGATTAAGTACACTCCCGCCTGCGATTCGCTTACCAAGAATTGCAATCCAGCGGTCCTTGAATTGCAATTCGTCCGCTCTGAAATTGCAGTCTAATTGCGGTCCAATCGTGGTCCCGTTTTTGCGGTCATTCTTTCGCGATACCGTTTGTGCGGTCATTCTTTCGCTATTTGCGTTAAAAACTTACCGTATCATCGTATAGTACAGTTTGTTTACATTATACAAACATACTATACGAAGATTATACAAAAACATACGATATCCGTTCGTACATACGATATATCCGTACGGATATGGTATGAATATACAGTGGAACATCGTGCGGTTAAAATGTACCGATGCACCGGTTCATTTCGCATGTAAACATCCGGTTTTCATTTCGATCATCTGCCATAATTTTAAGTTTTTCAAAATGAATAAATTTTCAGTTTTACGATACAGAAACAATTTAAAACTGAGGATTGTGAAGTACGGTATCACAGTGCATATACATGTGTGTTCAATACAGATCGGTGTGAAGTTATCAGTGAGCAGTAAGTAGCAGTGAGATGTATCTCACTGCTGGCAGTAAGCGGCAGTGAGCAGTGAGGTGTGTTTGACTGCTAGCAGTAAGTAGCAGTGGGCAGTGAGATGTGTCTCACTGCTACATGTAGCAGTAAGCGGCAGTGAGCAGTTATATGCGTCAGGCAATAATGTAAACTAAGTACGTGCGTAAACTCTTTAGACCGGACAATGTATATTTGCGTAACCTCTCTAAACCGGACACCACTGTAAGCTATGTATGTGTGCGGAACCTCTCTAGACCGGACACCAATGCAAGCTATATATATGTGCGGAAGCTCTCTAAATCGGACACCACTGCAAGCTAGGTATGTGTGTGGAATCTCTATAGACCGTTATGTATATGTGCGTAACCTCTATAAACCGGACACCCCACTGTAAACTATGATGTATGTCGAACACCTCTAAACCGGACAGCACTGTGCGGAACCTCTCTAGACCGAACAGCAAATGCAAGCTAGGTATAAATTGCGCAACCTCTCCAAACCGGACACAACTGCAAGCTAGGTATGTGTGCGGAACCTCTCTAGACGGGACACTACTGCAAGCTAGGTATGTGTGTGGACCGGACACCACTATCTAGACCGGACACCACTGTAAACAATGTGTATGTGCGGAACCTCTCTGAACGGGATATCACTGTAAACTAGGTATCTTTGCAGAACCTCTGTAGACGGGACACCACTGTAAGCTAAGTACATGTGTGGAACCTCTCTAAACCGGACACAACTGTAAACTAGGCATGTGTGCGGAACCTATATAGACCGGACAGAACTATAATCTACATGCAGGTATATGTGCGAAACCTCTATAAATGGGACAACACTGTAAACTAGGTATGTTTTCGGAACCTTTCTAGACCGACACCAATGCAAGCTTTAAAACGGACACCACTTTAAACTAGGTATTTGTGCTTAACCTCTCTTAGACCGGACACCACTGTAAACTACGTGTATGTGCGGAACCTCTCTAAACCGGACAGCACTGTAAACTAGGTATGTGTGCGGAACCTCTGTAGACCGGACATCACTGCAAACTAGTTTATGTGTGCGGAACCTCTGTATACCGACATCACTGCAAACTAGTTAGTGTTGCGGAACCTCTCTAACCCGGACAACACTGTAAACTACGTGTATGTGCGGAACCTCTTTAAACGGGACAGCGCTGTAAACTATGTATGTATTACGAGGTTGAAGTCTCGTAGTCTGTTTATTTGTATTTCATAAGTGTTCTTCATTGTCTTTTTTTGTATATTGGGAATTAGCTCATTTTTGTCCAAATAATGAATTTAACAAATAACCACGTTTAACAGTTCCCTAAATATATTTCCAATTTTCATTCTGATATTAATATTGACCGACATTAACCAATAATTATAAAGTTGACATCTGTGTTAAATGATTGTCTCTTAAATAACACAACTGTTTTGAGACATGTGAAGACCCAGATCAGCTTGCACATCCGCGCAGTCTCATCATGACCCACACCGCTCGCTAATGTATGGGTCGGACCAAATTCCAGTTCATAACAATATCCCCCGTCTTCTTTTAAATGCGACCCCGCATTTATCTAAATACACATCCAATTGACGGATATTGTTAAAAGTACATACATTGAGGTTAAATCCGGCATCTATTGTTCTTGTAACATTATGATTCAGACAATGTTATTTGGTTTGATGGGCCATGTGCCATTTCTCATTGTTGTGATTGTTCGTTATCTCTGTATTTATTATAATAATTCACATAGTTATCCGCATGAATAGTGATTATTACCAATTTATTTATTTATCTCACCCATAGTTCAGACGCAGTGACATTATCAGTAACCAGATCGCATTTTGCCTAAGTTTGATAACAATGGCAATACATGTTGTTTAGCTGATTGAATACAGAGATAGCGCTCAACAGACATATAATCTTATGAATTTTGGATACCGTATTTTTCCCGATATATGTAGACAGCAATTACAGAATGATGATGTAGCCTATACAAGTACCTATATTGGCATGAATCCTATAATAGCATTGACAAAGCTATGCTGTCTTTATTGAATGGTTATATAATAGCAGCAAATAGTGAAGTTCGTTGCATCTGGGGTGGCCGTTAATCACAAGTGAGATTAGGCCCACATCATGTACTAGGTGGCCGCGCTGTTCCATGCTTCAGTCTCAAGTCAAACTCGTTTGAATACCCCCACCCACGCCATAATAGCAGCAAACAGTGACGTTCGTTAATCACAGGTGAGAGCACTAACCGGAAGCGAGATGTGCTGGAACGCATACAGGGGCACTCGGCCTACATCGTACACCAGGTGGCCGCGCTGTTCCAGGCTTCTGTTTGCAGCCTAACTCGTTTCAATACCAGCAAGCTGAAATAACAGTAACAGTGAGGTTCGCTGTGTCCGGGCTGGCAGCTAAGCACAGGTGATAGCACAGGCCGGCATGGAGACACGCTGGAACGATTACGGGGGACTAGGCCCACATCATGTACTAGGTGGCCGCGCTGTTCCAGGCTTCAGTCTCAAGTCTAACTCGTTTGAATACCCCCACCCACGCCATAATAGCAGCAAACAGTGACGTTCGTTGCATCTGGGGTGGCCGTTAATCACAGGTGAGAGCACTAGCCGGAAGCGAGATGTGCTGGAACACATACAGGCGCACTCGGCCTACATCGTACACCAGGTGGCCGCGCTGTTCCAGGCTTCTGTTTCCAGCCTAACTCGTTTCAATACCAGCAAGCTGAAATAACAGTAACAGTGAGGTTCGCTGTGTCCGGGCTGGCCGCTAAGGACAGCTGAGAGCACTAGCCGGCATGGAGACATGCTGGAACGATTACGGGGGGACTAGGCCCACATCATGTACTAGGTTGCCGCGCTGTTCCAGGCTTCAGTCTCAAGTCTAACTCGTTTGAATACCCCCACCCACGCCATAATAGCAGCAAATAGTGAAGTTCGTTGCATGTGGGGTGGCCGTTAATCACAGGTGAGAGCACTAGCCGGAAGCGAGATGTGCTGGAACGCATACAGGGGCACTCGGCCTACATCGTGCACCAGGTGGCCGCGCTGTTCCAGGCTACAGTTTCCATCCTAACTCGTTTCAATACCAGCAAGCTGAAATAACAGTAACAGTGAGGTTCGCTGTGTCCGGGCTGGCCGCTAAGTACAGTTGAGAGCACTAGCCGGCATGGAGACATGCTGGAACGATTGCGGGGGGACTAGGCCCACATCATGTACTAGGTGGTCGCGCTGTTCCAGGCTTCAGTCTCAAATCTAACTCGTTTGAATACCCCCACCCACGCCATAATAGCAGCAAATAGTGAAGTTCGTTGCATCTGGAGTGGCCGTTAATCACAGGTGAGAGCACTAGCCGGAAGCGAGATGTGCTGGAACGCATACAGGGATACTCGGCCTACATCGTACACCAGGTTGCCGCGCTTTTCCAGGTTTCTGTTTCCAGCCTAACTCATTTCAATACCAGCAAGCTGAAATAACAGTAACAGTGAGGTTCGCTGTGTCCGGGCTGGCCGCTAAGCACAGTTGAGAGCACTAGCCGGCATGGAGACATGCTGGAACGATTACGGGGGGGGGGACTAGGCCCACATCATGTACTAGGTGGCCCCGCTGTTCCAGGCTTTCAGTCTCAAGTCAAACTCGTTTGAATATACCCCCACCCACGCCATAGCAGCAAACAGTGACGTTCGTTGCATCTGGGGTGGCCGTTAATCACAGGTGAGAGCACTAACCGGAAGCGAGATGTGCTGGAACGCATACAGGGGCACTCGGCCTACATCGTACACCAGGTGGCCGCGCTGTTCCAGGGTTCTGTTTGCAGCCTAACTCGTTTCAATACCAGCAAGCTGAAATAACAGTAACAGTGAGGTTCGCTGTGTCCGGGCTGGCAGCTAAGCACATGTGTTAGCACTAGCCGGCATGGAGACATGCTGGAACGATTACGGGGGACTAGGCCCACATCATGTACTAGGTGGCCGCGCTGTTCCAGGCTTCAGTCTCAAGTCTAACTCGTTTCAATACCCCCACCCACGCCATAATAGCAGCAAACAGTGACGTTTGTTGCATCTGGGGTGGCCGTTAATCACAAGTGAGAGCACTAGCCGGAAGCGAGATGTACTGGAACGCATACAGGCGCACTCGGCCTACATCGTACACCAGGTGGCCGCGCTGTTCCAGGCTTCTGTTTCCAGCCTAACTCGTTTCAATACCAGCAAGCTGAAATAACAGTAACAGTGAGGTTCGCTGTGTCCGGGCTGGCCGCTAAGCACAGTTGAGAGCACTAGCCGGCATGGAGACATGCTGGAACGATTACGGGGGGACTAGGCCCACATCATGTACTAGGTTGCCGCGCGATGTTCCAGGCTTCAGTCTCAAGTCTAACTCGTTTGAATACCCCCACCCACGCCATAATAGCAGCAAATAGTGAAGTTCGTTGCATCTGGGGTGGCCGTTAATCACAGGTGAGAGCACTAGCCGGAAGCGAAATGTGCTGGAACGCATACAGGGGCACTCGGCCTACATCGTACACCAGGTGGCCGCGCTGTTCCAGGCTTCTGTTTCCATCCTAACTCGTTTCAATAACAGCATGCTGAAATAACGGTAACAGTGAGGTTCGCTGTGTCCGGGCTGGCCGCTAAGTACAGTTGAGAGCACTAGCCGGCATGGAGACATGCTGGAACGATTACGGGGGGACTAGGCCCACATCATGTACTAGGTGGCCGCGGTGTACCATGCTTCAGTGTCAAGTCTAACTCGTTTGAATACCCCACCCACGCCATAATAGCAGAAAACAGTGACGTTCGTTGCATCTGGGGTGGCCGTTAATCACAGGTGAGAGCACTAACCGGAAGCGAGATGTGCTGGAACGCATACAGGGGCACTCGGCCTACATCGTACACCAGGTGGCCGCGCTGTTCCAGGCTTCTGTTTCCAGCCTAACTCGTTTCAATACCAGCAAGCTGAAATAACAGTAACAGTGAGGTTCGCTGTGTCCGGGCTGGCCGCTAAGCACAGTTGAGAGCACTAGCCGGCATGGAGACATGCTGGAACGATTACGGGGGACTAGGCCCACATCATGTACTAGGTTGCCGCGCGATGTTCCAGGCTTCAGTCTCAAGTCTAACTCGTTTGAATACCCCCACCCACGCCATAATAGCAGCAAATAGTGAAGTTCGTTGCATCTGGGGTGGCCGTTAATCACAGGTGAGAGCACTAGCCGGAAGCGAAATGTGCTGGAACGCATACAGGGGCACTCGGCCTACATCGTACACCAGGTGGCCGCGCTGTTCCAGGCTTCTGTTTCCATCCTAACTCGTTTCAATAACAGCAAGCTGAAATAACGGTAACATGAGGTTCGCTGTGTCCGGGCTGGCCGCTAAGTACAGTTGAGAGCACTAGCCGGCATGGAGACATGCTGAACGATTACGGGGGACTAGGCCCACATCATGTCTAGGTGGCCGCGGTGTACCATGCTTCATGTCAAGTCTAACTCGTTTGAATACCCCACCCACGCCATAATAGCAGAAAACAGTGACGTTCGTTGCATCTGGGTGGCCCGTTAATCACAGGTGAGAGCACTAACCGGAAGCGAGATGTGCTGGAACGCATACAGGGGCACTCGGCCTAACATCGTACACCAGGTGGCCGCGCTGTTCCAGGCTTCTGTTTCCAGCCTAACTCGTTTCAATACCAGCAAGCTGAAATAACAGTAACAGTGAGGTTCGCTGTGTCCGGGCTGGCAGCTAAGCACAGCTAATAGCACTAGCCGGCATGGAGACATGCTGGAACGATTACGGGGGGACTAGGCCCACATCATGTACTAGGTGGCCGCGCTGTTCCAGGCTTCAGTCTCAAGTCTAACTCGTTTGAATACCCCCACCCACGCCATGATAGCAGCAAACAGTGACGTTCGTTGCATCTGGGGTGGCCGTTAATCACAGGTGAGAGCACTAACCGGAAGCGAGATGTGCTGGAACGCATACAGGGGCACTCTGCCTACATCGTACACCAGGTGGCCGCGCTGTTCCAGGCTTCTGTTTGCAGCCTAACTCGTTTCAATACCAGCAAGCTGAAATAACATTAACAGTGAGGTTCGCTGTGTCCGGGCTGGCAGCTAAGCACAGGTGATAGCACTAGCCGGCATGGAGACATGCTGGAACGATTACGGGGGACTAGGCCCACATCATGTACTAGGTGGCCGCACTGTTCCAGGCTTCAGTCTCAAGTCTAACTCGTTTGAATACCGCCACCCACGCCATAATAGCAGCAAACAGTGACGTTCGTTGCATCTGGGGTGGCCGTTAATCACAGGTGAGAGCACTAGCCGGAAGCGAGATGTGCTGGAACGCATACAGGCGCACTCGGCCTACATCGTACACCAGGTGGTCGCGCTGTTCCAGGCTTCTGTTTCCAGCCGAACTCGTTTCAATACCAGCAAGCTGAAATAACAGTAACAGTGAGGTTCGCTGTGTCCGGGCTGGCCGCTAAGCACAGTTGAGAGCACTAGCCGGCATGGAGACATGCTGGAACGGTTACGGGGGGACTAGGCCCACATCATGTACTAGGTTGCCGCGCTGTTCCAGGCTTCAGTCTCAAGTCTAACTCGTTTGAATACCCCCACCCACGCCATAATAGCAGCAAATAGTGACGTTCGTTGCATCTGGGGTGGCCGTTAATCACAGGTGAGAGCACTAGCCGGAAGCGAGATGTGCTGGAACGCATACAGGCGCACTCGGCCTACATCGAACACCAGGTGGCCGCGCTGTTCCAGGCTTCTGTTTCCAGCCTAACTCGTTTCAATACCAGTAAACTGAAATAACCGTAACAGTGAGGTTCGCTGTGTCCGGGCTGGCCGCTAAGCACAGTTGAGAGTACTAGCCGGCATGGAGACATGCTGGAACGATTCCGGGGGGACTAGGCCCACATCATGTACTAGGTGGCCGCGCTGTTCCAGGCTTCAGTCTCAAATCTAACTCGTTTGAATACCCCCACCCACGCCATAATAGCAGCAAATAGTGACGTTCGTTGCATCTGGGGTGGCCGTTAATCACAGGTGAGAGCACTAGCCGGAAGCGATATGTGATGGAACGCATACAGGGGTACTCGGCCTACATCGTACACCAGGTGGCCGCGCTGTTCCAGGCTTCTGTTTCCAGCCTAACTCGTTTCAATACCAGCAAGCTGAAATAACAGTAACAGTGATGTTCGCTGTGTCCGGGCTGGCCGCTAAGCACAGTTGAGAGCACTAGCCGGCATGGAGACATGCTGGAACGATTACGGGGGGGGGGGACTAGGCCCACATCATGTACTAGGTGGCCCCGCTGTTCCAGGCTTCAGTCTCAAGTCTAACTCATTTGAATACCCCCACCCACGCCATAATAGCAGCAAACAGTGACGTTCGTTGCATCTGGGGTGGCCGTTAATCACAGGTGAGAGCACTAACCGGAAGCGAGATGTGCTGGAACGCATACAGGGGCACTCGGCCTACATCGTACACCAGGTGGCCGCGCTGTTCCAGGCTTCTGTTTGCAGCCTAACTCGTTTCAATACCAGCAAGCTGAAATAACAGTAACAGTGAGGTTCGCTGTGTCCGGGCTGGCAGCTAAGCACAGGTGATAGCACTAGCCGGCATGGAGATATGCTGGAACGATTACGGGGGACTAGGCCCACCTCATGTACTAGGTGGCCGCGCTGTTCCAGGCTTCAGTCTCAAGTCTAACTCGTTTGAATACCCACACCCACGTAGCCGGAAGCGAGATGTACTGGAACGCATACAGGCGCACTCGGCCTACATCGTACACCAGGTGGCCGCGCTGTTCCAGGCTTCTGTTTCCAGCCTAGCTCGTTTCAATACCAGTAAGCTGAAATAACAGTAACATTGAGGTTCGCTGTGTCCGGGCTGGCCGCTAAGCACAGTTGAGAGCACTAGCCGGCATGGAGACATGCTGGAACGATTACGGGGGGACTAGGCCCACATCATGTACTAGGTTGCCGCGCGCTGTTCCAGGCTTCAGTCTCAAGTCTAACTCGTTTGAATACCCCCACCCACGCCATAATAGCAGCAAATAGTGAAGTTCGTTGCATCTGGGGTGGCCGTTAATCACAGGTGAGAGCACTAGCCGGAAGCGAAATTTGCTGGAACGCATACAGGGGCACTCGGCCTACATCGTACACCAGGTGGCCGCGCTGTTCCAGGCTTCTGTTTCCATCCTAACTCGTTTCAATAACAGCAAGCTGAAATAACGGTAACAGTGAGGTTCGCTGTGTCCGGGCTGGCCGCTAAGTACAGTTGAGAGCACTAGCCGGCATGGAGACATGCTGGAACGATTACGGGGGGACTAGGCCCACATCATGTACTAGGTGGCCGCGGTGTACCATGCTTCAGTGTCAAGTCTAACTCGTTTGAATACCCCACCCACGCCATAATAGCAGCAAACAGTGACGTTCGTTGCATCTGGGGTGGCCGTTAATCACAGGTGAGAGCACTAACCGGAAGCGAGATGTGCTGGAACGCATACAGGGGCACTCGGCCTACATCGTACACCAGGTGTCCGCGCTGTTCCAGGCTTCTGTTTCCAGCCTAACTCGTTTCAATACCAGCAAGCTGAAATAACAGTAACAGTGAGGTTCGCTGTGTCCGGGCTGGCAGCTAAGCACAGCTGATAGCACTAGCCGGCATGGAGACATGCTGGAACGATTACGGGGGGACTAGGCCCACATCATGTACTAGGTGGCCGCGCTGTTCCAGGCTTCAGTCTCAAGTCTAACTCGTTTGAATACCCCCACCCACGCCATAATAGCAGCAAACAGTGACGTTCGTTGCATCTGGGGTGGCCGTTAATCACAGGTGAGAGCATTAACCGGAAGCGAAATGTGCTGGAACGCATACAGGGGCACTCGGCCTACATCGTACACCAGGTGACCGCGCTGTTCCAGGCTTCTGTTTCCATCCTAACTCGTTTCAATAACAGCAAGCTGAAATAACGGTAACAGTGAGGTTCGCTGTGTCCGGGCTGGCCGCTAAGTACAGTTGAGAGCACTAGCCGGCATGGAGACATGCTGGAACGATTACGGGGGGACTAGGCCCACATCATGTACTAGGTGGCCGCGCTGTTCCAGGCTTCAGTCTCAAGTCTAACTCGTTTGAATACCCCCACCCACGCCATAATAGCAGCAAACAGTGACGTTCGTTGCATCTGGGGTGGCCGTTAATCACAGGTGAGAGCACTAACCGGAAGCGAGATGTGCTGGAACGCATACAGGGCACTCTGCTACATCGTACACCAGGTGGCCGCGCTGTTCCAGGCTTCTGTTTCCAGCCTAACTCGTTTCAATACCAGCAAGCTGAAATAACAGTAACAGTGATGTTCGCTGTGTCCGGGCTGGCCGCTAAGCACAGTTGAGAGCACTAGCCGGCATGGAGACGTGCTGGAACGATTACGGGGGGGGGGGAGGGGGGGGGGGGGGGGGGGGGGGGGGGGGGGGGGGACTAGGCCCACATCATGTACTAGGTGGCCCCGCTGTTCCAGGCTTCAGTCTCAAGTCTAACTCATTTGAATACCCCCACCCACGCCATAATAGCAGCAAACAGTGACGTTCGTTGCATCTGGGGTGGCCGTTAATCACAGGTGAGAGCACTAACCGGAAGCGAGATGTGCTGGAACGCATACAGGGGCACTCGGCCTACATCGTACACCAGGTGGCCGCGCTGTTCCAGGCTTCTGTTTGCAGCCTAACTCGTTTCAATACCAGCAAGCTGAAATAACAG
The DNA here is from genome assembly GCA_029237695.1 of Conchocele bisecta. Taxonomy (NCBI): domain Eukaryota; kingdom Metazoa; phylum Mollusca; class Bivalvia; order Lucinida; family Thyasiridae; genus Conchocele; species Conchocele bisecta. The sequence goes on along the minus strand of JAQRGA010000034.1, from coordinate 134,667 downwards.
TAACAGTGAGGTTCGCTGTGTCCGGGCTGGCAGCTAAGCACAGGTGATAGCACAGCCGCATGGAGATATGCTGGAACGATTACGGGGGACTAGGCCCACATCATGTACTAGGTGGCCACGCTGTTCCAGGCTTCAGTCTCAAGTCTAACTCGTTTGAATACCCACACCCACGTAGCCGGAAGCGAGATGTACTGGAACGCATACAGGCGCACTCGGCCTACATCGTACACCAGGTGTCCGCGCTGTTCCAGGCTTCTGTTTCCAGCCTAACTCGTTTCAATACCAGTAAGCTGAAATAACAGTAACAGTGAGGTTCGCTGTGTCCGGGCTGGCCGCTAAGCACAGTTGAGAGCACTAGCCGGCATGGAGACATGCTGGAACGATTACGGGGGGACTAGGCCCACATCATGTACTAGGTTGCCGCGCGCTGTTCCAGGCTTCAGTCTCAAGTCTAACTCGTTTGAATACCCCCACCCACGCCATAATAGCAGCAAATAGTGAAGTTCGTTGCATCTGGGGTGGCCGTTAATCACAGGTGAGAGCACTAGCCGGAAGCGAAATGTGCTGGAACGCATACAGGGGCACTCGGCCTACATCGTACACCAGGTGGCCGCGCTTTTCCAGGCTTCTGTTTCCATCCTAACTCGTTTCAATAACAGCAAGCTGAAATAACGGTAACAGTGAGGTTCGCTGTGTCCGGGCTGGCCGCTAAATACAGTTTAGAGCACTAGCCGGCATGGAGACATGCTGGAACGATTACGGGGGGACTAGGCCCACATCATGTACTAGGTGGCAGCGCTGTACCATGCTTCAGTGTCAAGTCTAACTCGTTTGAATACCCCCACCCACGCCATAATAGCAGCAAACAGTGACGTTCGTTTGCATCTGGGGTGGCCGTTAATCACAGGTGAGAGCACTAACCGGAAGCGAGAGTGCGAACGCATACAGGGGCACTCGCTCATCGTTTACACAAATGCCGCGGCTGCCACTTCGGCACACCGTTTCAATACAGCGCCGAAATAACATAACTGAGTCGGCTGGCTGGAACGCATACAGGGGCACTCGCTACATCGTACACCATGATTGGCCGCGCTGTCAAAGCTCCTGGTCATCCAACCTCGTCATACTGTCCGGGCTGGCAGCTAAGCACAGGTGATAGCACTAGCCGGCATGGAGACATGCTGACGATTACGGGGGACTAGGCCCACATCATGTACTAGGTGGCCGCACTGTCCAGGCTTCAGTCTCAAGTCTAACTCGATTGAATACCCCCACCCACGCCATAATCGCAGCAAATAGTGACGTTCGTTGCATCTGGGGTGGCCGTTAATCACAGGTAGAGAGCACTAGCCGGAAGCGAGATGTGCTGGAACGTATACAGCGCTCTCGGCCTACATCGTACACCAGGTGGCCGCGCTGTTCCAGCTTAGTTTCCAGCCTAACTCGTTTCAATACCACAAGCTGAAATAACAGTAACAGTGAGGTTCGCTGTGTCCGGAACTGGCCGCTAAGCACAATTGAGAGCACTACCGGCATGGAGACATGCTGGACGATTTCGGGGGACTAGGCCCACATCATGTACTAGTTGCCGCGCTGTTCCAGGCTCAGTCTCAAGTCTAACTCGTTTGAATACCCCCACCCACGCCATAATAGCAGCAAATAGTGACGTTCGTTGCATCTGGAGTGGCCGTTAATGACAGGTGAGAGCACTAGCCGGAAGCGAGATGTGCTGGAACGCATACAGGGGCACTCGGCCTACATCGTACACCAGGTGGCCGCGCTGTTCCGGCTTCTGTTTCCATCCTAACTCGTTTCAATAACAGCAAGCTGAAATAACAGTAACAGTGAGGTTCGCTGTGTCCCGGGCTGGCCGCTAAGTACAGTTGAGAGCACTAGCCGCAGGAGACATGCTGGAACGATTACGGGGGGACTAGGCCCACATCATGTACTAGTGGCCGCGCTGTACCATGCTTCATGTCACCTCTAACTCGTTTGAAATACCCCACCCACGCCATATAGCAGCAAACAGTGACGTTCGTTGCATCTGGGTGGCCGTTTAATCACAGGTGAGAGCACTAACCGGAAGCGAGAGTGCTGGAACGCATACAGGGGCACTCGCCTACATCGTACACCAGGTGGCCGCGCTGTTCCAGCTTCTGTGCAGCCTAACTCGTTTCAATACCAGCAAGCTGAAATAACAGTAACAGTGAGGTTCGCTGTGTCCGGGCTGGCAGCTAAGCACAGCTGATAGCACTAGCCGGCATGGAGACATGCTGGAACGATTACGGGGGAACTAGGCCCACATCATGTACTAGGTTGCCGCGCTGTTCCAGGCTTCAGTCTCAAGTCTAACTCGTTTGAATACCCCCACCCACGCCATAATAGCAGCAAATAGTGACGTTCGTTGCATCTGGAGTGGCCGTTTATCACATGTGAGAGCACTAGCCGGAAGCGAGATGTGCTGGAACGCATACAGGGGCACTCGGCCTACATCGTACACCAGGTGGCCGCGCTGTTCCAGGCTTCAGTTTGCAGCCTAACTCGTTTCAATACCAGCAAGCTGAAATAACAGTAACAGTGAGGTTCGCTGTGTCCGGGCTGGCAGCTAAGCACAGGTGATAGCACTAGCCGGCATGGAGATATGCTGGAACGATTACGGGGGACCAGGCCCACATCATGTACTAGGTTGCCGCGCTGTTCCAGGCTTCAGTCTCAAGTCTAACTCGTTTGAATACCCCCACCCACGGCATAATAGCAGCAAATAGTGAAGTTCGTTGCATCTGGGTGGCCGTTAAATCACAGGTGAGACACTAGCCGGAAGCGAGATGTGCTGGAACGCATGCAGGGGCACTCGGCCTACATCGTACACCAGGTGGCCGCGCTGTTCCAGGCTTCCGTTTCCATCCTAACTCGTTTCAATAACAGCATGCTGAAATAACAGTAACAGTGAGGTTCGCTGTGTCCGGGCTGGCCGCAAAGCACAGTTGAGAGCACTAGCCGGCATGGAGACATGCTGGAACGATTATAGTGGGACTAGGCCCACATCATGTACTAGGTTGCCGCGCTGTTCCAGGCTTCAGTGTCAAGTCTAACTCGTTTGAATACCCCCACCCACGCCATAATAGCAGCAAATAGTGAAGTTCGTTGCATCTGGGGTGGCCGTTAATCACAGGTGAGAGCACTAGCCGGAAGCGAGATGTGCTGGAACGCATACAGGGGCATTCGGCCTACATCGTACACCAGGTGGCCGCGCTGTTCCAGGCTTCTGTTTCCATCCTAACTCGTTTCAATAACAGCAAGCTGAAATAACAGTAACAGTGAGGTTCGCTGTCTCCGGGCTGGCCGCTAAGTACAGTTGAGAGCACTAGCCGGCATGGAGACATGCTGGAACGATTATGGGGGACTAGGCCCACATCATGTACTAGGTGGCCGCGCTGTTCCTTGCTTCAGTCTCAAGTCTAACTCGTTTGAAAACCCCCACCCACGCCATAATAGCAGCAAATAGTGACGTTCGTTGCATCTGGGGTGGCCGTTAATCACAGGTGAGAGCACTAGCCGGAAGCGAGATGTGCTGGAACGCATACAGGCGCTCTCGGCCTACATCGTACACCAGGTGGCCGCGCTGTTCCAGGCTTTAGTTTCCAGCCTAACTCGTTTCAATACCAGCAAGCTGAAATAACAGTAACAGTGAGGTTCGCTGTGTCCGGGCTGGCCGCTAAGCACAATTGAGAGCACTAGCCGGCATGGAGACATGCTGGAACGATTTCGGGGGGACTAGGCCCACATCATGTACTAGGTTGCCGCGCTGTTCCAGGCTTCAGTCTCAAGTCTAACTCGTTTGAATACCCCCACCCACGCCATAATAGCAGCAAATAGTGACGTTCGTTGCATCTGGAGTGGCCGTTAATGACAGGTGAGAGCACTAGCCGGAAGCGAGATGTGCTGGAACGCATACAGGGGCACTCGGCCTACATCGTACACCAGGTGGCCGCGCTGTTCCAGGCTTCTGTTTCCAGCCTATCTCGTTTCAATACCAGTAAACTGAAATAACCGTAACAGTGAGGTTCGCTGTGTCCGGGCTGGCCGCTAAGCACAGTTGAGAGTACTAGCCGGCATGGAGACATGCTGGAACGATTACGGGGGGACTAGGCCCACATCATGTACTAGGTGGCCGCGCTGTTCCAGGCTTCAGTCTCAAGTCTAACTCGTTTGAATACCCCCACCCACGCCATAATAGCAGCAAACAGTGACGTTCGTTGCATCTGGGGTGGCCGTTAATCACAGGCGATAGCACTAGCCGGAAGCGAGATGTGCTGGAACGCATACAGGGGCACTCGGCCTACATCGTACACCAGGTGGCCGCGCTGTTCCAGGTTTCTGTTTCTAGCCTAACTCGTTTTCAATACCAGCAAGCTGAAATAACAGTAACAGTGAGGTTCGCTGTGTCCGGGCTGGCAGCTAAGCACAGGTGATAGCACTAGCCGGCATGGAGACATGCTGGAACGATTACGGGGGACCAGTCCCACATCATGTACTAGGTTGCCGCGCTGTTCCAGGCTTCAGTCTCAAGTCTAACTCGTTTGAATACCCCCACCCACGGCATAATAGCAGCTAATAGTGAAGTTCGTTGCATCTGGGGTGGCCGTTAATCACAGGTGAGAGCACTAGCCGGAAGCGAGATGTGCTGGAACGCATGCAGGGGCACTCGGCCTACATCGTACACCAGGTGGCCGCGCTGTTCCAGGCTTTTGTTTCCAGCCTAACTCGTTTCAATAACAGCAAGCTGAAATAACAGTAACAGTGAGGTTCGCTGTGTCCGGGCTGGCCGCAAAGCACAGTTGAGAGCACTAGCCGGCATGGAGACATGCTGGAACGATTATAGTGGGACTAGGCCCACATCATGTACTAGGTTGCCGCGCTGTTCCAGGCTTCAGTGTCAAGTCTAACTCGTTTGAATACCCCCACCCACGCCATAATAGCAGCAAATAGTGAAGTTCGTTGCATCTGGGGTGGCCGTTAATCACAGGTGAGAGCACTAGCCGGAAGCGAGATGTGCTGGAACGCATACAGGGACATTCGGCCTACATCGTACACCAGGTGGCCGCGCTGTTCCAGGCTTCTGTTTCCATCCTAACTCGTTTCAATAACAGCAAGCTGAAATAACAGTAACAGTGAGGTTCGCTGTCTCCGGGCTGGCCGCTAAGTACAGTTGAGAGCACTAGCCGGCATGGAGACATGCTGGAACGATTATGGGGGGACTAGGCCCACATCATGTACTAGGTGGCCGCGCTGTTCCATGCTTCAGTCTCAAGTCTAACTCGTTTGAAAACCCCCACCCACGCCATAATAGCAGCAAATAGTGACGTTCGTTGCATCTGGGGTGGCCGTTAATCACAGGTGAGAGCACTAGCCGGAAGCGAGATGTGCTGGAACGCATACAGGCGCACTCGGCCTACATCGTACACCAGGTGGCCGCGCTGTTCCAGGCTTTTGTTTCCAGCCTAACTCGTTTCAATACAAGCAAGCTGAAATAACAGTAACAGTGAGGTTCGCTGTGTCCGGGCTGGCCGCTAAGCACAATTGAGAGCACTAGCCGGCATGGAGACATGCTGGAACGATTTCGGGGGGACTAGGCCCACATCATGTACTAGGTTGCCGCGCTGTTCCAGGCTTCAGTCTCAAGTCTAACTCGTTTGAATACCCCCACCCACGCCATAATAGCAGCAAATAGTGACGTTCGTTGCATCTGGAGTGGCCGTTAATGACAGGTGAGAGCACTAGCCGGAAGCGAGATGTGCTGGAACGCATACAGGGGCACTCGGCCTACATCGTACACCAGGTGGCCGCGCTGTTCCAGGCTTCTGTTTCCAGCCTATCTCGTTTCAATACCAGTAAACTGAAATAACCGTAACAGTGAGGTTCGCTGTGTCCGGGCTGGCCGCTAAGCACAGTTGAGAGTACTAGCCGGCATGGAGACATGCTGGAACGATACGGGGGGACTAGGCCCACATCATGTACTAGGTGGCCGCGCTGTTCCAGGCTTCAGTCTCAAGTCTAACTCGTTTGAATACCCCCACCCACGCCATAATAGCAGCAAACAGTGGCGTTCGTTGCATCTGGGTGGCCGTTAATCACAGGCGATAGCACTAGCCGGAAGCGAGATGTGCTGGAACGCATACAGGGGCACTCGGCCTACATCGTACACCAGGTGGCCGCGCTGTTCCAGGTTTCTGTTTCTAGCCTAACTCGTTTCAATACCAGCAAGCTGAAATAACAGTAACAGTGAGGTTCGCTGTGTCCGGGCTGGCAGCTAAGCACAGGTGATAGCACTAGCCGGCATGGAGACATGCTGGAACGATTACGGGGGACCAGTCCCACATCATGTACTAGGTTGCCGCGCTGTTCCAGGCTTCAGTCTCAAGTCTAACTCGTTTGAATACCCCCACCCACGGCATAATAGCAGCAAATAGTGAAGTTCGTTGCATCTGGGGTGGCCGTTAATCACAGGTGAGAGCACTAGCCGGAAGCTAGATGTGCTGGAACGCATGCAGGGGCACTCGGCCTACATCGTACACCAGGTGGCCGCGCTGTTCCAGGCTTTTGTTTCCAGCCTAACTCGTTTCAATAACAGCAAGCTGAAATAACAGTAACAGTGAGGTTCGCTGTGTCCGGGCTGGCCGCAAAGCACAGTTGAGAGCACTAGCCGGCATGGAGGCATGCTGGAACGATTATAGTGGGACTAGGCCCACATCATGTACTAGGTTGCCGCGCTGTTCCAGGCTTCAGTGTCAAGTCTAACTCGTTTGAATACCCCCACCTACGCCATAATAGCAGCAAATAGTGAAGTTCGTTGCATCTGGGGTGGCCGTAATCACAGGTGAGAGCACTAGCCGAAGCGAGATGTGCTGGAACGCATACAGGGACATTCGGCCTACATCGTACACCAGGTGGCCGCGCTGTTCCAGGCTTCTGTTTCCATCCTAACTCGTTTCAATAACAGCAAGCTGAAATAACAGTAACAGTGAGGTTCGCTGTCTCCGGGCTGGCCGCTAAGTACAGTTGAGAGCACTAGCCGGCATGGAGACATGCTGGAACGATTATGGGGGGACTAGGCCCACATCATGTACTAGGTGGCCGCGCTGTTCCATGCTTCAGTCTCAAGTCTAACTCGTTTGAAAACCCCCACCCACGCCATAATAGCAGCAAATAGTGACGTTCGTTGCATCTGGGGTGGCCGTTAATCACAGGTGAGAGCACTAGCCGGAAGCGAGATGTGCTGGAACGCATACAGGCGCACTCGGCCTACATCGTACACCAGGTGGCCGCGCTGTTCCAGGCTTTTGTTTCCAGCCTAACTCGTTTCAATACCAGCAAGCTGAAATAACAGTAACAGTGAGGTTCGCTGTGTCCGGGCTGGCCGCTAAGCACAATTGAGAGCACTAGCCGGCATGGAGACATGCTGGAACGATTTCGGGGGGACTAGGCCCACATCATGTACTAGGTGGCCGCGCTGTTCCAGGCTTCAGTCTCAAGTCTAACTCGTTTGAATACCCCCACCCACGCCATAATAGCAGCAAACAGTGACGTTCGTTGCATCTGGGGTGGCCGTTAATCACAGGCGATAGCACTAGCCGGAAGCGAGATGTGCTGGAACGCATACAGGGGCACTCGGCCTACATCGTACACCAGGTGGCCGCGCTGTTCCAGGTTTCTGTTTCTAGCCTAACTCGTTTCAATACCAGCAAGCTGAAATAACAGTAACAGTGAGGTTCGCTGTGTCCGGGCTGGCAGCTAAGCACAGGTGATAGCACTAGCCGGCATGGAGACATGCTGGAACGATTACGGGGGACCAGTCCCACATCATGTACTAGGTTGCCGCGCTGTTCCAGGCTTCAGTGTCAAGTCTAACTCGTTTGAATACCCCCACCCACGCCATAATAGCAGCAAATAGTGAAGTTCGTTGCATCTGGGGTGGCCGTTAATCACAGGTGAGAGCACTAGCCGGAAGCGAGATGTGCTGGAACGCATACAGGGACATTCGGCCTACATCGTACACCAGGTGGCCGCGCTGTTCCAGGCTTCTGTTTCCATCCTAACTCGTTTCAATAACAGCAAGCTGAAATAACAGTAACAGTGAGGTTCGCTGTCTCCGGGCTGGCCGCTAAGTACAGTTGAGAGCACTAGCCGGCATGGAGACATGCTGGAACGATTATGGGGGGACTAGGCCCACATCATGTACTAGGTGGCCGCGCTGTTCCATGCTTCAGTCTCAAGTCTAACTCGTTTGAAAACCCCCACCCACGCCATAATAGCAGCAAATAGTGACGTTCGTTGCATCTGGGGTGGCCGTTAATGACAGGTGAGAGCACTAGCCGGAAGCGAGATGTGCTGGAATGCATACAGGGGCACTCGGCCTACATCGTACACCAGGTGGCCGCGCTGTTCCAGGCTTCTGTTTCCAGCCTAACTCGTTTCAATACCAGTAAACTGAAATAACCGTAACAGTGAGGTTCGCTGTGTCCGGGCTGGCCGCTAAGCACCGTTGAGAGTACTAGCCGGCATGGAGACATGCTGGAACGATTACGGGGGGACTAGGCCCACATCATGTACTAGGTGGCCGCGCTGTTCAATGCTTCAGTCTCAAGTCTAACTCGTTTGAATACCCCCACCCACGCCATAATAGCAGCAAACAGTGACGTTCGTTGCATCTGGGGTGGCCGTTAATCACAGGCGATAGCACTAGCCGGAAGCGAGATGTGCTAGAACGCATACAGGGGCACTCGGCCTACATCGTACACCAGGTGGCCGCGCTGTTCCAGGTTTCTGTTTCTAGCCTAACTCGTTTCAATACCAGCAAGCTGAAATAACAGTAACAGTGAGGTTCGCTGTGTGCGGGCTGGACGCTAAGCACAGTTGAGAGCACTAGCCGGCATGGAGACATGCTGGAACGATTACGGGGGGACTAGGTCCACATCATGTACTAGGTGGCCGCGCTGTTCCAGGCTTCAGTCTCAAGTCTAACTCGTTTGAATACCCCCACCCACGCCATAATAGCAGCAAATAGTGACGTTCGTTGCATCTGGGGTGGCCGTTAATCACAGGTGAGAGCACTAGCCGGAAGCGAGATGTGCTGGAACGCATACAGGGGCACTCGGCCTACATCGTACCAGGCTTCTTTGCTCCATCGTACACCCACGCCATAATAGCAAATAGTGCTCGTTTGAATACCCGTTTGACGACAAGACCATAGAATTACCTCGTGACGAAATCCGGATAAAAAAAGTTGCAAGCTTTATGAATCATATTCAATGTTTCAGCTTATGAGTATAATTAATAATGTTAATTGTAATATTATTTGAGCGAGGCCATTTTGTTTTGTATTATAAGTTGTTATACTTCTTAATTTCAAAGGTTATTTTCGTGCACAATATAGCCGTGTGGGTAGCGAGAAAGTATGTGACCGGTGCGTTCATATTTTTGTTTTTTTAATCACATTTTTTGTTTTGTGTCACTTACACGTAATACTGAGTAAACTGAGTAAGTTTCTCCTTTCATCAGCATTCAATGCAGAAAATGATGAAATGAGAGGTTCAGCACATATACATAGCTTGCAGTGGTGTCCGGTTTAGAGAGGTTCCACATATATACCTCGCTTGTAGTGTTGTCCGGTTTAGAGAGGTTCCGCAAATATACCTCGCTTGTAGTGGTGTCCGGTCTAGAGAGGTTCCGGACACATATACCTCGCTTGTAGTGGGTCCGGTTTTAGAGGTTCCGGACACATATACCTCGCTTGTAGTGGTGTCCGGTGTTCCTATAGAGGTTCCAGCCACATATACCTCGCATTGAGTGGTGTCCTGTCTAGAGAGGTTCAGCACACATACCGACTTTACAGTGATGTCCGGTATAGAGAGGTTCCGCACACACACATACCTAGTTTGCAGTGGTGTCCGGTCAAGAGAGGTCCAGCACACTTACCTAGTTTGCAGTGTTGTCCGGTTTAGACAGGTTCCGCAAGCATACCTCGTTTGCAGTGGTGTCCGATCAAGACAGGTTCCGCACACATACCTTGTTTACAGTGCTGTCCGGTCTACAGAGGTTCCACTCACATACCTAGATTGCGGTGGTGTCCGGTCTATACAGGTTACGCACACATACCGCGTTTACCGTGGTGTCCCGTCTAGAGATCTTACGCACACTTACATATACCTAGCTTGCAGTGCTGACCAGTTTAGAGAGGTTCCGCACACATACCTACTGTACAGTGGTGTACGGTTTAGAGAGGTTCCGCACGCATACCTAGCTTACAATGGTGCCCGGCTTATAGAGATTCCGCGCACATACCTAGCGTGCAGTGGTGTCCGCTCTAGAGATGTTTCGCACACGTACCCAGTTTAAAGTGATGTCCGGTTTAGTGGGGTTCCATACATACACATAGTTTACAGTGGTGTACGGTTTAGAGAGGTTCCGCACACATACCTAGTTTAAAGTGATGTCCGGGTTAGTGGGGTTCCCTACATACACATAGTTTACAGTGGTGTCCGGTTTAGAGAGGTTACGGAAATATACATTGTCTGGTCTAAAGAGTTTACGCAAGTACTTAGTTTACATTATTGCCAGACGCATATAACTGCTCACTGCCGTTTACTGTGAGACACATCTCACTGCCCACTGCTGCTTACTGCTAGCAGTGTAACACACCTCACTGCTCACTGCCGCTTACTGCCAGCAGTGATCTATATCTCACTGCTACGTACTGCTCACTGCTCACTTCACACCCATTCAATACAGTAATTCATCAGTAATTCATCTTTGTACTCCGCACCACCGCCGGGGACACAAAACAATGATCCCCCACACACACCAGCCATCTACATTTGGCGTCCTAAAAGTTCCGGTCTATATCCCAAAGTGAGAACAATATGTATCACCACCACCACCAGTTTTTGTCTATGACTACACTACACCCCCCCCCCCCCCCCCCCCCCCCCCCCCCCCGACCACCACTTCTGTCTGTAACGCAGGACCAACTAATCAAGTGCTAAACTAGTCCTTGTGCGATGGCTGACTGATCAAGTGCTATACTAGTCTTGGTGCGATGGCCGACTGATCAAGTTCTAAACTAGTCGTGGTGCGATGGCCGACTGATCAAGTTCTAAACTAGTCATGGTGCGATGGCCGACTGATCGAGTGCTATACTAGTCCTGGTGCGATGGCCGACTGATCAAGGGCTAAACTAGTCCTTGTGCGATGGCCGACTGATCAAGGGCTAAACTATTCCTGGTGCGATGGTCGACTTATCAAGTTCTAAACTATTCCTGGTGCGATGACCGACTGATCAAGTTCTAAACTAGTCGTGGTGCGATGGCCGACTGATCAAGGGCTAAACTAGTCCCGGTGTGATGGCCGACTGATCAAGGGCTAAACTATTCCTGGTGCGATGGTCGACTGATCAAGTTCTAAACTATTCCTGGTGCGATGGCCGACTGATCAAGTTCTAAACTAGTCGTGGTGCGATGGCCGACTGATCGAGTGCTATACTAGTGCTGGTGCGATGGCCGACTGATCAAGGGCTAATCTAGTCCCGGTGCGATGGACGACTGATCAAGTGCTAAAGTAGTCCTGGTGTGATGGCCGACTGATCAAGTTCTAAACTAGTCCTGGTGTGATGGCCGACTGATTGAGTGCTATACTAGTCCTGGTGCGGTGGTCGACTGATCAAATGCTAAAGTAGTCTTGGTGTGATGGCCGACTGATCAAGTGCTATACTCGGCATGGCCGACTGAGCACGTGCTATACTGGGCATGGTGAGATGGCCAATTGATCAAGTGCTACACTCCCGCCTGCGATTCGCTTACCAAGAATTGCAATCCAGCGGTCCTTGAATTGCAATTCGTCCTCTCTGAAATTGCAGTCTAATTGCGGTCCAATCGCGGTCCCGTTTTTGCGGTCATTCTTTCACGATACCGTTTGTGCAGTCATTCTTTCGCGGTCCAGTTTGTGCGGTCATTCTTTCGCGATACCGTTTGTGCGCTCATTCTTTCGCTATTTGCGGTAAAAACTTACCGTATCATCGTATAGTACAGTTTGTTTACATTATACAAACGTACTATACGAATATTATACAAAAGCATACGATATCCGTTCGTATATACGATATATCCGTACGGATATGGTATGAATATACAGTGGGTCATCGTGCGTTTAAAATATACCGATGCACCGGTTCATTTCGCACGTAAACATCCTGTTTTCATTTCGATTATCTGCCACAATTTAAGTTTTTCAAAATGAATAAATTTTCAGTTTTACGATACAGAAACAATTTAAAACTGAGGATTGTGAAGTACGGTATCACAGTGCATATACATGTGTGTTCAATACAGTAATTCATCAGTAATTCATCATTGTACTCCGCACCACCGCCAGGGACACAAAACAATGATCCCCCACACACACCAGCCATCTACATTTGGCGTCCTAAAAGTTCCGGTCTATATCCCACAGTGGGAACAATGTGTATCACCACCACCACCAGTTTTTGTCTATGACTACACTACGCCCTACCCCACCCCGACCACCACTTCTGTCTGTAACGCAGGATGACGTGGCCGACTAATCAAGTGCTAAACTAGTCCTGGTGCGATGGCAGACTGATCAAGTTCTATACTAGTCTTGGTGCGATGGCCGATTGATCAAGTTCTAAACTAGTCGTGGTGCGCGGCCGACTGATCAAGTTCTAAACTAGTCATGGTGCGATGGCCGACTGATCACGTGCTATACTGGGCATGGTGAGATGGCCAATTGATCAAGTGCTATACTGGGCATGGTGCAATGGGCGACTGATCAAGCGCTATACTAGTTATGGTGCGATGGCAGACTGATCAAGTGCTCTACTAGTCCTGGTGCGATGGCCGACGGATCAAGTGCTATACTCGGCATGGCCGACTGATCACGTGCTATACTGGGCATGGTGAGATGGCCAACTGATCAAGTGCTATACTGGGCATAAGGTGCATGGTCGACTAACAAGCCGCTACTACAACTACTATGGTAGCGATGGCAGACTAGATCAAGTGCTCTACTAGTCCTGGTGCGATGGCCGACTGATCAAGGGCTAAACTAGTACTGGTGCGATGGCCGAACCTGATCAAGTCTAAACTAGGCTGGAGCGATGGCGACTTATCTAGTTGCCTTATACTATACTAGTCATGATGAGATGGCTGACTGATCAAGTGCTAAACTAGTCCTGATGGCTGGTGCGATGGCCGACTGCTGATCAAGTTCTAAACTAGTCCTGGAGCAATGGCCGACTGATCAAGTTTTAAACTAGTCCTGGAGCGATGGCCGACTGATCAAGTTCTAAACTAGTCCTGGTGTGATGGCCGACTGATCGAGTGCTATACTTCTCCTGGTGCGATGGCCGACTGATCAAGGGCTAAACTAGTCCCGGTGGGATGGCCGACTGATCAAGTGATATACTAGTCCTGGTGCGATGGCCGACTGAACAAGTTCTAAACTAGTCCTGGTGCGATGGCCGACTGATCAAGTGTTATACTAGTCCTGGTGAGATGGTCGACTGATCAAGTTCTAAACTAGTCCTGATGCGATGGCCGACTGATCAAGTTCTAAACTAGTCCTGGAGCGATGTCCGACTGATCAAGTGCTAAACTAGTCCTGGTGCGATGGCCGACTGATCAAGTTCTAAACTAGTCCTGGTGCGATGGCCTACTGATCAAGTGCTAAACTAGTCCTTGTGCGATGGCCGACTGATCAAGTGCTAAACTAGTCATGGTGCGATGGCCGACTGATCAAATCGCATGCCATAATAACTAGATGGCCATGGCCTGCATGTCGTGCCCGCCGAGGCATTTGATAGTACAAACAATTTTTTTTATTGCAACAAAGCTTTAGCCCGTTGACGTAAAAAACATGCCGCACCCGCCGAGGCTTTGATAGTATACCCAAAAACTTTAACTAAAGAACACTTTAAACAAAAAAATTCATCCTGAATGCACACCAATGTGCCGACTATATCGCTCTGTCTGCAAGCGGCCCCAACAAAGATGTTAAGGGAAATTTCAAAGTAATTTGACCGTGACAGTGGGCACATATAAATAATAATGAAAATGTGGGTGACAAATACACCGTATGTGAAGTTTCGAGTGAATTGGTGAAGTGGTTTCAGAGATATAGTGTTCTTAAAGGTACATGCCCACTCAGTAGGCACAAAATGTTCTTTATATCAGAGACATCATCTGAGACATTTTCGGGCAAAATAAACATTAATTCACCATTAATACACATATTTATTGGCATTATTATACATTTTATATCAGACGTAAATTTCCTCACTGCTATCAGAGGCGATAACCGTGTTTCCTTAAAATGTTACCAAGACATTACTATTTATTTTTTGGTGTGCAATGATCATACTTTATAATCTGTCGAAAACATTATTTTTTCAGGGAATCACATTTAATTAGTATAAGTAATTAAAAAATATCATGCCCCATTTGCCTATGAAAATAGCCTGATATCACCGCGTGTCACTATCAGAAATGAAATATTACTTCTAAATGATTATATCCATATAACGGGCACTCGTAATGTTTAGAACTGATGGAATAGTGACAAAATTATACTTATTTAATTCCTGCAAATAACTGAGAATACACATAACTTTAATTGTTGTGCCTACTGAGTGGGTATGTACCTTTAATTAGCATAAATAATTAAAAACAAGAAATGCGTCTGTCGAAAGCAGATGCCACCTGCAGCATATTTGAGAAACTGTGACAAAGTGGTTAACCGAAAAGTGTGACGGACGGACAGACGGACGGACGGACGGACAGAAACCCGGTGGCATAAAAATATCATGCCTCATTTGAATATGAAAATAGCTTGATACCACTGCTAGTCATTGATAAATAGCTTGATACCACTGCTAGTCATTATCAGTAAAATAAATATTACTAAATGATTATATATGGATAGCGGGCACACGTAATTTTTAGAACTGGTGGAATAGTGACACAATTATACACTTATTTAATTGCTATAAAGAACAGTTTGTGCCTACTGAGTGGGCATGTACCTTTAAAAACTTTAACCTTAAATCAAAAAGATTTAACCGGACGCACGAAGTGACGTACATATTGATGTACGTACGTATGTAGGCCAATGTGACAACTATATCGCACTGTCCACATGCAGGCATGTCAAAAACTTTGAGGTAAATTTCAAAGTAATTTGACCTTGATAATGGGCACAGTGGTTGCAGGGGTTGAGCCTAAAATGAAAATATGGATGATGATAAACACACATGTGAAGCTTCGAGTGAATTGGCGAAGCTGTTTCTGAGATATAGTGTTCTTAAAAACTTTAACCTACGGTAAATAAAAACCAGATGGCCATGGCCCTCATGTCGAGCCCACCGAGGCATTTGATGGTGTCGGAGTATATTTATTTGAAGTTTGAATTAACGTATGTAAAAGCTTTAACGCAAATTTGAAAGTCATTTGACCTTGATATTGGGCATGTGGGTTGCATGCGTGGGCTATAATATGAAACTATGGATGATAATAAAGAATTATCTGAAGTTTGAAGCAAATCTGAGTAAGTGTTGTGGAGATATAAGGTATGCAAAAACTTTAACACAAATTTCAAAGTCATTTGACCTTGACCTTGGGGCACAGGGGCCGCATGAGTGGGACACAGAATGAATATATGGATGATGACTAATAAGCATTTGATGTTTCAAGTCAATGTGACTTAGGATATGGTATTTAATAACATACACCGATTTCGGACGGACTGACGCACGGACGTCATTGTGATCACTAAGTCTCGCTTTCCGCAAGCAGGCTCGGCAAAAAAACTACGGATGGACGTCAATGCGCAGACTATATCGCACTGTCCGCAGGCGGTCGCGACAACAATTGTCCAACCCTTTTATAAAGGTGCATGCCCACTCAGTAGGCTAAAAATTATCTTTATGGGAATTAAATAAGTGTATAATTGTCACTATTCCACTAGTTATAAACATTACGAGTGCCCGCTATGCAGATATAATCATTTGGTAATATTTATTTTACTGATAGTGACGCGCGGTGGTATCGGTATTTTCATGTGAAAATGGGGCATGATATTTTATAATTATTTATACTAATTAAATGCATCAACTGAAAAAAAATTGACAGATTATAAAGTATGATCATTGCACATCAAAAAATAAATACAGAGAATAAATAGTAATGTCCGCTAACATTTTAAGGAAACACGGTTATCGTCCCTGATATCAATGTGGAAATTTTCTTCTGATATAAAATGTATAATAATGCCAAACAATACGTGGGTAATGGTAAATGATTGTTTATCTGGCCAGAAAATGTCTCCGATGATGTCTCTGACATAAAGAACATTTTGTGTCTACTGAGTGGGCATGTACCTTTAACGCTAGCTCCGCCCTGTCCAGTGAGACCTATGCATGTGTTAAGTTTCATAAAAAATATTGCGAAGGGTGTTCGCGTTATGCTCCGGATAAATCAGTGCGCAAAAAAAACAAAGGGAGATAACTAAACTAGAAAATGTGTTCATAGAAAACGGATACCCCACATATCGCTTTGATAGTAAACAAGGCAAAATGCCAGTGTTCAAAAGGGGGAGATAATCCATGACACGGGGTTCGAATCAAAAATCGAAATAAACTTTCCGCATCTACTCATCATAAGGAAGCTACATATCAAATTTCAGTGATGTAGCTATTACAAAAGTTTTACGAGCTACAAGGCAAAATTTTCAAATTCTAATTCTAAAAGGGTGAGATAATCCATGACTCGGGGGTCGAATGAAAATAACTTTGCAAATCTACTCATCATAAGGAAGCTACATACCAAGTTTCAGGTGTGTAGCTATTAGGGTTTAAAAGTTTTACGAGCTACAAGACAAAATTGGAAAATTCTAACTTGAAAAGGGGGAGATAATCCATGACCATGGAGTCGAATCAAACATACATGTACCAAGTTTCAGGTATGTAGCTATTACGGTTTAAACGTTTTACGAGTTAATAGGTTGGTGACGGTCGGAAGAACGGACAAGGGTAACACTAAATGCCCCCTTCACTATCGTGGTGAGGCAAAAGTTGTCATATACAAGTAACTTACCTTAATTCATCAGTTATACATCAGACGATGAATGAACTTTAATTCTGGTGTAGAATATTAAAGTTATTCATTATGTTCAATAGTGCTGCTTTGACATGACGTGAAATTAAAACATGCATGACATGATCTGGAAGAAAAACCACAGACCAAGCACGCATATTCAGAATCACGTCTATCGGTTCTTATCCAGCTCCGATTTCTATCACCTGTCCACAAAATCCAGAATCCAACATTGTCGCAAATTTAGTCCTCTATGTTGGTGTATGTTAGAACAAAATGTCACTTAGTATATTATCCAATCCATTGTAATTTTAAAGGTTCTGTCAGCGCCTCACATATTGATCTTAACATCCACCATTTTGATTCCAAGTACAAGTACAAGAATAATGATGTCGTAGTGTTATCTGTCAGATTCCGTTGTTTATTTGATCAAATTGATGGACAAATTTGTGTCCGCTAATGTCGCCAAGAGCATAATCTGTGACATTGACTGTAATAATTTGGCATAACTTCTAGCTTGTGAATTTTTGGTTGAATGAAGTGATCACTATGGTGAATAAGTGTGTATTTGTGTCCGGTTTGCTCAGCAGGTAGAGCGATGGTGTGGTAAACCAGAGATTCCCGGTTCGATTCCGGGCCGGTGCGCATCTTTCTGTCAATTCTGTGTCACAAAATTCAATTCTGTGTCACAAAATTCAATTCTGCATACGTTTCGTATACAAAATTCATTTTTGTTATAAAGGATTCAATTTTGTAAGACAGAATTGAGTTTTGTGAAGAAAATTCAGTTTTGTGGGACAGAATTCATTTTTGTCCACAAAAATTAGTTTGCGTAGGATAGTCTATGTCATCTCTACGTTGATTTGTTGAGATCGGTCTTAGTCCATTTTACTAGATGGTGGAGTACACTTGCAGGTTTAAATATTTCAATGCGAAAATATAACCCAATATATCAATATTATACTTGTTTATGGACAGTTATTTTGGTTATATTATGATTACAAATGAGTGGTCACACCATATAAGCATATATACTTTGAAGGGGAAATAAGAAAAATATTCAGAATTTTCCCTCAATTATGTAAACAGGGTCAAACATAAAGTAGCCGGGACATAGCTAGACCTGAGAGCATGCCCATATATAGAGAATACCAGGCTAGTGTATTTGGATATCAAGTTTATCAGGCAAGGCTAGGAAACGCGTAGGAATTCCGAGGCTTGCCGAGGAATTCCTACCGTTTCCGAGCCGAGCCTGATAAATTTGATATTAAAATACACTAGCCTGGTATTCTATTTATCAGGTAACGTTTTATGCTCGAAAATTACATTAGATGACGTCGTATTCTAACAGTAGATCTAACCTTGTGAAACAAATGGTATTGGATCTGTGTCTACTAGTTGCGAAGTTACGTGTTCGCAACTATGTGTCTACATGCATTATTTACAGTACACACCATCTTAGTATCCATGGTATCTACACAAATACTACAAATGGTTTCCTCAAATGGCCCAATACACACATTCTGTTTATAAACACAGACAGCAGTCAGAACATAGGCCACAGCGCGTGTATTATTGATTTAACTGGGGCAGATGTACCTTGCGATACACAATGAAATGCGTCAGTACTCGCGGGAGATCCACATGTACATGAATTATGTGTACAATTATAACGCAAATGAGTTTAAATACGAATGGGTTTGTCAACGTTTGACTGTTTGGAGATAGTTGAAGCAAAATGGAAGAATGAGAAATGAATCATCGGCAGAATGAGAAATGAATCATCGACATTGAATGTGTAGATCGGCGACCGTGACCCATTTCTCCAGTGCAGTTTCTGACCAATGGTAGTCCTTCTTACATGCGTGTGCAGAATTGACAGAATTGAATTTTGTGACACAGAATTGAATTTTGTGGCACAAAAGTGAATTTTGTGACACACAGAATTGAATTTTGTGACACAGAATTGAATTTTGTTACACAAAAGTGAATTTTGTGACACAGAATTGAATTCTGTGGCACAGAATTGAATTCTGTGGCACAAAATGAATTTTGTGACACAGAATTGAATTTTGTGGCACAAAAATAAATTTTGTTGACAAAATTGAGCCATGTCCCACTTGGCGCCCCGTAGCAACTGACCATGGGGATGAAGTGTGTATGATCTGTGCCTTGTTAGCTTGCTCGGTAGAGCCATGAGCATGGTACGTTAAACATGAGGTCCCTGGTTCGATTCCGGGCCGTTATTTATCTTTCTCACTCTGTGACACAAGTAAACCGTTTTATTTTAAAGAAATGGCTATCACCGGAATAAATATTATCTTCACAAAATTTGATTCGGGCCAATAGAAATCAACAGCCAGAACAGAACGTTTGCAGTAATAGAAATCTAATTCCAAAATTAATTTTTAATTTTTTTTTTATGATCAGGTTTCGAAAATTAAAATATGCTTTTCTTTTAAAATTATTATCAATATTTTCACCATGTTATTATGGTTAATATGCAATTCACAGTCTCCTTGCAGCGTGAAATTGAAAGACATTATGAAAAGTTGTATTGATCTCAGAAATTGTCATATCGACTATAGGATCGCGTCGAAATAATGTTAACATAATAGGAAAACGTAATTTGATACCGACGAAAAAGTAAACAAAACGCAAAATTGATGCTTTGTTTTGCTATATTATACCGTAGACCACACATTATCATTTGATTTTATATGAAAATAAATGTATTGTGAGTATGGTGGTGTCTATTAATTTGTTCTTGATATTCGGAACGGCATTGAGTGAGTGACGACATTTTGTTTTGTCCAAGAAATTGTCAAGGTCAATGTTTCACTGTTTGTCTCGCAATAACCCGCCGATTTACATTTGCGCACCAAAAAAAACAGATCACGAATACCGCTGACTTTCTAGTCACTTTGAATTAGATAGATGGGATAAAATTTTGGATTGAAACACGGATACGTTTGTCAACTATTTCGATTTTATTGCCGCATTGGTCAAGCAGAGCGGTCCGCTGGTTTTACCGCAGAGCGCAGCGTAAAGCGGTCAATCTTTCGCAGTTTACAGAAAAAAAGGAGCGTAATTTGCAATTAAAAGCGGAGCGCAGCGCTAACTGCGCTATAAGTATTGCAATTCCGCAAACAACTCTTTGGACCGCAGTCACATGATTGCAGTCCGATTGCGGTCCAATTGCAATTAATGCGAACGTGAATTGCAATCCTGCGCTTCAGGAATTGCAATTCGCCTGGTAAGAGAACCGCAGGCCACTCTGTAGAGTGCTGAGACATATCGACCATCTTCGATGTTGAGTTGTGCGTCTGTAATTATATATAAGTACACGTTCAATGGCCCATCTCCATCCGCCTCTTTGGTTATCTGGATCATCACACCCTCACTAGCGTTCTCAACTTGGCGTCCGCTACCGTTTATTTGGTCGTCGTCGCTGGCTCGCATGTCTATTTGGTAGAATGGTCGAATGTGCATTTGGTAGTCAGGAACTCCGCGAGGGAGACGGCCGAGAGCTGCAGGTCTTTGGCAACCGCGGCAACCTCCGGGGAGCGCTTAGAGCCGGCAGCAAACTGCTTTCTGACTTCGTCCCACTGCTGGTGCGCGCAAAGACCCACGCTGTAGAGTTGATTGGGGACTCCCTCGATCGTCACCTCTACCTTTGTGATTTTGGGGTTATAGAATTAGTCGGTTTTTCTAGCCCCGAGCGCGAACCGACCCTCCTCGAACAACATCAGTATACCTTCCATCGAGCGGGCTGGTACGTTGACATTAATATTCCACAATGTGTGGTTTTTGTCTTTCGTCATCTTGCGGTGACGAACAACTCTGTCGTAAAGTATGGCAACGCGCCCGGCATACTGGGATCTGATTAATCGCGCGAGTTCGAGCATCGTGACCATGTCGTACTCCAGCGAAACATTGTCGATCGCATACGTCGATACCATGTCGGTGGCAAAGAGAACTCGGCCGTAGTCGTTGAACGTTAGTTCGTATTCGAGGCGGTCAGCCAAAGCACTCTGATAGTAGGGCATGTGACTCTCCAGCAACTCAAAGTCGAGCGGGATGTAGAAGCGGTTGCCGTAAGCGGCCGCGATCGCGTTGTCGCTCGCGACGTTATTTGCCTTGTTACCAGCCCCGATTCTAAGTTTGGTTACGTTCTTATTTTCGCTGGTGTCAATACCCTGATAGACCGCGTTTTCGCGCCCTTACGCTGTCTTCCACAGGTCCTGATAGCAATGGTAGACGTCACTGTCGTCGATCGACATCACCTCATTACCAGAAATCTTTATCATGGTCTTCTTGACGATGGCGCGACCCAGGTTCTGAACGACGGTTAGGTCCGCGTCCGTCGACGTCAGCGAAATAGTGAAAGCGAGGCGAACAGTCCCCGGCACAATGACGTCGCTAGCTCCGAGGTTGAGGAAGCGGACCAAGAGCTGTTGGTTCTGGTCGATCGTCGATGGATTGTTTGTAATAACGACGCTCTGTCTCACACCTTTCGCCCCGAGGGGATCACGCAGTCTGCGGTATGGATTGAAGACATAATTTAGTGAAACTAAGTTACTCTATTAAACCCGTATGGTTTTGGCTTTAATACATAATTAATTTTAAGAAAATTATAAAGATGGCTGATTACGATATTGACATGGATGAAATCGGCAGAGACGATACCTCGATGATGATGACTTCGAGGATTCCCTCGACGAAACACCCTTCATAGAGACTCCAGTTCCAATCCAATCGCAATTGGTGGAAATAGGTGGTGCTACCAACACCGTTGGTCAAAGTCGGGAATTACTCGAGGGAGCTGTAAACGACTACTATAACAATTTGGCAGAAAAAGGTCTGGTCCCGTCTGTCGGACGCGACTACGCCAAGTTCGAATTGACTCTGGACGGTAAGTTGAGACTAAAATCATCAAATATCTCAATAGTTAACATGAGGACCGGAAAACCACTATCGCTGAACATCATTGCCGGAAGCCGGGGCGGTGGCGAAATCATAAAGAACGAACTAGGATTCGTAAATTGGAAGACGGGTAAAACAATTATGTCGGCCCGCGCTGTAGAGGCCCTCCAGTCTACCGACGAAACGATGGCGAAGACAGCCGCCGTGATAGAAACTGTCGAGCTCAGCGAGGCCCCTCGAGTGGCCACTGACGCTATTAACAATGTGGAGACCACGTTTAGCGAAAACGAAATACTCAACCTCGAACAAGGGTCTAACGATGACCCACCGTTACCTCTTCGCGAACTCCGGGGACTCGATAAGCCTCTGCAAACAGTCCGGGGCGAACTGGTCCTTAACCTTTCCATACTCTCGGCGCTGGATGAAGATATCGCGCTAGAAGAAAGAAAACTGGAGGAAGCCCGTGGCGATAGAGAATCTACCGAGCTGATCACCGAACGACTGCGGTCTTTGCGGGATGAAAGAGAAGCTCGCTTGGAAGCTGCATCTGCTTGCCGTGAGGCTCATCGCACCCAAATCAGTCGGATCCGCGAAACAATCTCGAGGGTTCTGCACGAGGAGACGGCACTCGGTGAACGTCTTCGCACTCTCTTCAGAGAGCAGGGTGTCACGATAGCAAGCATCCTCGCAGCTGTCGGTATGATTATATCAACCATAGTTCTGGCTTTCACTGGTGGTGCGGGGATTGCACCCACGCCACCACCCGCGCCAGCACCCGGTGGAGCCAAGGAGTGGGTAAAAAAGCATCTAAAAAACCTCGCCAGTCTCCTGGCCAAATTAGCCGGAGAGGCTGCTGCCGCGCTATCTGGATTGATCGTTTCTTACTTGTTATCTATGTTATCAAAAACGGTCTGATGGCTCGCCAAAAATACTTGGGCTTTAATCGTGGCAATCGACGGTCTCCTACTTTTACTCTCTCGAGAGTTCCTAAGACCAAAGCACAAATAGTTCGATCGCCACGAGGGCAACGACGAGCCCTAATTTCTCCTCCTCGTGTGTTGTGCTTCCAATCTCGATTGGTGTTTCCGCTCCTGTTCCAATCGCGATTGGATTGGGGGAACTCGATGGTGCATCCAATTTGCGAATTGGGGGTACTTGGGTGGGTGTATCCATTTTGTGTTTTGGGGGTTTTACGTAATAGGTTCAACTTACAACTCCGCGCCCGGGCATCTTGGGTGGGAGCTTGATGATACCTGTGTTCACGTTCCCGTTGCGGCCGATTTTTTTATTGGCGGTGGCGACTACGATCTCATTATTGTAACCGTCAACCGGGACGTCTCGTAGTATCATATTGCTCTGCGCCATATAAAGACCTGTTCCAAATGCGTAGTCTACTGGGGTGCGGGCAGTCTGTAAAACGTCTTGATAATTCTGGATCGCCTTCTGGAGGTCCACTTTAGCTGAGATGGCGTCCTCGACAAATGCCAAGAACTGTTGCCGTTTTTCTAACTGGTGGTGCGGTAGCTCCGCGAGCACTCCACAACCCTGAGAAATATGCGGGCACTTTATCAAGATGCTCACCACTAACTAAGCCTTTAAGGTGAACTAACCCTAAACTGTTGGTTGGGGTGTATACTTTCTGTCTCCAGTCCGCGTCTTTCGGTACCCAAATTCGTTACACAATCTTTCGAACGCCTTACGGTCGTATGTGCTGGAAATGGGATCCAAGCCGTCGTCTTGAGGTAGTGGAATACCTAGTTCTTTGAGAATCCTCCTAATGGTGTAATACACATGAAAGTTGTAGACACTTCGGAGCATGACATTCTTGGATGTCAGATGGCCTTGATGTGAAACTCCACATCCGGCCGTTGCACACCATACAGCGAAATTTAGCTGGTTCTGCCAGAAGTTCATATGGGAAAAATCCCATCTTAGTATTACATCTTGACTAGTAGTCTTTGGAACTTCATATTTCTCAAACATGTTAGGGAAAATGGTGGTAAAGCCACTGTCCGGTCTAACTGTTACAGTTGGGTGTACAAGGTGGTTAACAACGTCTTTTTGCGTGTATTACCACCAACTTTGTACTTTGCATTAGAATTAAAGCTAAATGCTTTGGTATCCATTGAAAGATATTATTATGTTTGCTACTATCACTAATGTTCAAAAAGAGAGTTGTGAACTTCAAAAGTCAATCGACAACTGCTGCGGAAAACGCAGGGTATGCCTTAGATCAATCACCTTCACGGTTGGGTGGCAGAATGTGGTGAAGAGTGAAGGGTTTTACTATGTGAAGGATGAACAACAAGTAGGGTTAAAGCTGCCTCACGGACTGTGGAGTTTTAGACAGCTCAAAGATTTTGTCACTTCAGAGCTTGACGGTAGAGTCAACCTCACAATCTCGAAGGCTACCGGGCTCACAACAATGACCATCGGCCCAGATAGTAAGGTAGTGGTCTCCCCGGCGTTAGGTATTCAACTCGGGTTTAGAGAGACATACTCCGCAAATAAAGGAGTGTTTGTCTCGGATGAGTACGTCGGTGATAACCCGGTGGACTTCGCCTTCACGAAAACTCTCAGGGTGCACTTGGATCGGGTGAATACATCGTACAACATGGTAGACGGATCCCCCAGCACATTACTGAAAACCGTGCAAGCTAGCGACTGTTTCTTTGGGGAGACGGTGACCTTAGACTTCCCACACCCCGAGATGAAAGTTTTGGAAACGGGACACATCCACGAATTTACGGTCTCTATTCTTGATGATCAAGCGAGAAAGTTGAATAACTATTACCCGATTTCGGTCGTTCTCGAAATTTCCAATTGAGTATATGTGCCCCAATTTTATAATGTTCTTAAAATTAATTATGAGTATATACGGACCAGGTAGTTCTTCCAATTCCAATCGGGATTGTGTGACAGATTCAAAGAATTTGGGACCGGCAGAAGGGGGATTCATCCCGACAGAGAGCGACTTTTTAACTACCGGAAAAACCAAGGCCCTGATCAATAAAACTATATCGGAGGCCACAAACGGGATTCACAGGAGTATAGCACATCTTAGAGTAGACGTACTGACGGCAACTGCACAAGTTGGGGAAGAGGCCTGGGTGGGATTTGAGGGAGTCCGAACGGATGTTGAGAAAGACCAGGCTTATAGGGTGTTGCGCTTAGAGGATCATACAGCACTTACTGAACTAGGCGGAAAAATAACAGAATTTCGGGAAGAGGCCCGGTTGGGGATTGAGGGAGTCCGAACGGGTATTGAGAAAGCCCGAGAAGACCACCAGGCGGCCCTTACGGAGGCGTATGGGGTGTTGCGCTCAGAGGATCATGCAGCGCTTACTGAACTAGGTGAAAAAATAACAGAATTTCGGGAAGAGGCCCGGTTGGGGATTGAGGGAGTCCGAACGGGTATTGAGAAATCCCTAGAAGACCACCAGGCGGCCCTTACGGGGGCGTATGGGGTGTTGCGCTCAGAGGATCATGCAGCGCTTACTGAACTAGGTGGAAAAATAACCGAAGTTTCTGATAAACTGAAACGTGTTCGTAGATCCGCGAACAAAGCACTTGAGGAGATCGCTGAAAAGGTTCGTGCTGAGGCCCATACCTCTATCGGGGGGCTTGCCGGATTGTTGACCACATCTGTAGAGCAGAGGGGCTCTATGAATATTCATTCGGTGCCAAAGCGAGCAATACATATGGGGGATACGCCATGACAGCTCCAGGTACGCTTGTCCGAATGGCGGTCTGCTTGGTTAATGCCAAGGTAAACCTGTGGGCGCGGTCATCGTAAATCTTGTAGTGGATGTGGAAAAACGGGGGGTTGGAGCCCATAAACTCGCTGGACGGCCTTCAGGGGTGGTTTTGTTCGACGGTGACGATCCAATTAGGCTTTCATAAGGTAGTGTTATTAACTTTGTTACGAAAATCGCTGACCCAGCAAGTTCTTCCACTGTTGTTACATTGTTAATTGAACTTGATTTGTAAAATTTAATCATGAACGAATCACCGCTTCTAATTGTCAATACCAATCCACCAACACTGTATCCAATTCCAATAAGCGCGCGGCGAATATAGCTGAAGCATCTAGTACGGTTCTGGCAAGTTTATCTGTAATGAGTGGTGCGGGGACTGCTGCAACACTATCTACAATTGTAACGGTTCCACTTGCAGGGGTTTTGAGTGGAATTACCGTTTTATCTTGAATACTTTGTATGGTAATTAGGGCGGCGGGTGGAAAACTCGAGAAAAATGTAGAAAACATGATAGAATATCCGTTCTCGCCAGGTCTAAGAAAAATAGCATCGACGTTATAGTGTCCAAAGCGTTGACCGATAATGAAATATCAAATTTAGAGTTTGAATCCGTGGTGGAAGAAATGGGGAGATATGAAGAATTAAAAAATGATATTAGAATCAAAGCGCACGCCACCATGCCCAAGATGGAGAGTACTGATTGGGATAAATTTATGATAAAACTTGGAAATAAAGTCGGAGGAAATGTTACAGCACCACCATACCGAAATTGTGATATTTTATTAAATAATTAATTTTAATAAAATTATAAAATTAATTATATTGGTGCAGTAAACAATTTATTAATAATAATAAACAATTTAAACAATTAAAAAAAACAACAAAGTTTTAGGTCCAACCGAGGCTCGAACTCGCGCCAGCAAAACCCTTCTGGGCCCACCCGGCTAGCCACCTTCTTTGTTCTTTCTCTTTCTCATCACGTGGCTAGCCGGGTGTAATAGCCACCCGTACAGTACACCCCCATCTATCGGCTGATCTAGATTAGTGTCGAAATTCTAGGCAACCTTGGAAGTGCCTGCACGGAGGCACTGAGCGCTCATTTTTTATCAAGGGGCGTCCCCCAAGACAATATATTAAGCTAAAACCGTGTTGTGCAATGCCAAATATTTACTTATTTTTTTTATTTGTTTTTTATATAACAAGTTCGTTTTTTATTTAACAATATAGGTTATAACGTTCTAAATTATTAAAAGTAAAATTAGAAAAATAAAAAAACATGCCAACCAATCAGAATGTAAGAAATACTTCCGGAATATCGATAGCGGGTTGACATATTCTCGGCTGTAATACACACCCTCGTGTGTGTAGTATATATTACAGTGTGTTTATTTTCCATCCCGGAAGATGTAATCGTGCAAATCTCTCTAAAATGGGCACTTAATATGCGTGTAAGGTGGGACACCTAATTTGCATGTTCATAACACGTGTAATTGGAACATTGTCGTCTGCTTGGTGTTGTTATTACAACATAAATGAATTAGTAGTGTTTTTTCTGTTCAATAATAATTTTTCAATATCTTTAAAAGCGATATCGTAGAAATGTATATTCGTAAACGAATCGTGGGGTTTTAACAATGTTATATAATACACCTTAGTTTTATATCCGATACGCGTTATCGGTCTTAATGTTTGTATTTGCCCCTTGTATAGTTCGCATAATTGCCGGTATAATATTGTAAATGCAACGTTTTTATCGGAGCGTAATAAATTACGCTGATATTTCATTTATTCGATATTGTCTAGTGTTTTCAATTGATAGAATTTATATATAGGACTATAACCCCCATAATCTTCGTAAACTTCTTCAACACAGTCATTAAAAGCTTTCAATTCACATTGTATTTTATTATCCATTTTATCTAATAATATTTGTAGTGTTTTTTCTGTTCAATTTCCAATTTTATAAAATTGGTTTGATAATGTTTCGGTAGTTTTTCTCCGATCCTATTTAATCACTTCATTTCGCGAATTTGATCCTTGTACCCGCGACATAATTACCGGTATAATCTTGTAAATGCAACGTTTTTATCGGAGCGTAATAAATTACGCTGATATTTCATGTATTCGATATTGCATAGTGTTTTCATTTTACGGCGTTTATGTGTTGAAACACCGTGACTTATCAAAAACTACACATCAGATCGATTCTATTTTTCTAACTGAGATTTCCGATTTGAATTATTACTTAACGATAATACTTGCGAGCATGTAATTCCTTGATAACCAGTCGATGCGTAGCCTGAGTGCCACCGCATGGTGGACATAGCAATGACTCGGATCTGGTCCCTACCCCGCAATGCCGACATGGGCGAGGCGAAACGGAACCTCTTCGCATCCATGCCCGGTGATGCTTGCAATGCTCGTAAATACCGGTACTAAAACATCTCTCGTGACTACCTGTCTTCAACCACGCACAATTAACTAGAACCATTGTGTGATTATACTGAGTATAATCAATGGAATTCTTGTCTCTAATAGAGTGTAAGTTGCCGATATTTATGACAGAAATATATGGTCTCGCGGTTGATAAAAAATATGTTCCATTCTTCTCATACATAACCGCCGAACAGTGGGGGAAAATCCAAGTAGTATATAATAGTCAATAATGATACCACCATGCGGTGGGGGGCACCGCGCATAATCGGTGGCTTCCAGTGGGTGGTGGTATCATTTTGACTCTTATGTACTACTTCAGATGAATGCATGTATGAAATATCAAGGTATTCCATGTAAATAAACAGAAGTTACACAACATTTACCCCAACGTTAAGTTTATGAATGTGCTAGGTTTGTGACCTTGACCTTGTGGTAAGGGTTTGGTGGTGAGTCGTGGATTTGCTACAGCATGATATAGGGTCATCAGATGAATCCATGTATGAACTATCTAGGCATTCCCTGTAAATAAACAGAAGTTACACAACATTTACCCCAACGTTAAGTTTATGAACATGCTAGCATGATAGAGGGTCATCAGATGAATGCATGTATGAAATATGAAGGCATTCCATGTAAACAAGCAGAAGTTACACAACATTTACCCCAACGTTAAGTTCATGAACATGCTAAGTTTGCGACCTTGACCTTGGGGTAAGGGTTGGGTGGTGGGTCGTGGATTTGCTACATCATGATAGAGGGTCATCAGATGAATCCATGTATGAAATATCAAGGCATTCCCTGTAAATAAACGGAAGGTACTCAACATTTACCCCAACGTTAAATTTATGAACATGCTAGCATGATAGATGTTCATCAGATGAATGCATGTATGAAATATGAAGGCAGTCCATGTAAATGAACAGAAGTTACACAACATTTACCCCAACGTTAAGTTTATGAACATGCACTTTTTGTGACCTTGTCCTTTGGGTAAGGATTGGGTGGTGGGTCGTGGATTTGCTACAGCATGATAGAGGGTCATCAGATGAATGCATGTATGAAATATCAAGGCATTCCCTGTAAATAAACAGAAGTTACACAATATTTACCCCAACGTTAAGTTTATGAACATGCTAGCATGATAGAGGGTCATCAGATGAATGCATGAATGAAATATGAAGGCAGTCAATGTAAATAAACAGAAGTTACACAACATTTACCCCAACGTTAAGTTTATGAACATGCTCAGTTTGCGACCTTGACCTTGGGGTAACGGTTGGGTGGTGCTACAGCATGATAGAGGGTCATCTGAGGAATGCATGTATGAAATATCAAGGTGTTCCATGAAAGGAAACATATGTTATAAGACATTTACCCCAACGTTAAGTGTATGAATGTGCTAAGTTTGTGACCTTGACCTTGGGGTAAAGGTTGGGTGGTGGGTCATGGATTTGTTACAGCATGATAGAGGGTCATCTGAGGAATTTATGTATGAAATAACAAGGTGTTCCATGAAAGGAAACAGAAGTTATAAGACATTTACCCCCAACGTTAAGTTTGTGGACGCCGCCGACGCCGCCGACGCCGCCGACGACGCCGCCGACGCCGGGGGTATGTCTTAAGCTCTTCGGCACTTCGTACAGGTGAGCTAAAAATGAACAGAATACCTGGATACAATTAGTTGTTTATTTAGCACATTTATATTACAGACTACCATAGATAGATAGTATTCCAGATAATACAGATAACATTCTGAGTGAATGACCGCATCTATAACAGGCACGCTGTCAGTCTGGCTGCTTTAAAGTTCAGGGGGCGGTTTCACTAAACTTTGTAAGACTGAAATGTTTGTAAGTGCAAAAGTATGATAGTTTGTAAATTTCACATTAACTATGTGTTCTTGTATTAAAACAATTATTGAATTTACATTATTGAGCATAGGCTGCATATGCAGCCTATGATCAATAAATGTAAATCCATCAATTAAAATTTACAGACGATCCTAAATTTGCACTTACGAAAATGTAGTTGTACGAAGTTTAGTGAAACGGCCCCCTGTTGAGTATCTCGTGTTACATATACCTCCAGCAAATAACGAGTACAGTGGAACCTCGCTAAACCGAACACCCTGAGAGTTCTCCAGGGTATCTGGTTTAGTGAGGTTTCACTGTAAATCATGAATTTGATTATTCCGAGCCATAGTTGTGTGCTATGCGATCACAAACGGGCATTATCACCTGAGATAAAAAGCCCAAGAAACCCATCTAACTAATCACATAATTATGTTTCTTGTTGTCCGGTTTAGAGAGGTTCCACTGTACAGGCATTGCTAGGGCAGAGGCACATGGATATGATGTTCAGATTGTTAGACTCGCAATAACATTCAGAATGCCGAGCTCATCACATTGGTTTAGCCCTTAGAATGCGAGAAACAAATTGTCGTCTGCTGTTATTTTATAGTTTGTATTTTTCTCTCTCAATAAAACATGGTTTAACAGCACTTAGAATCATTCCCAATGGAAATGATTCAAAGTGCTGTTAAACCATGTTTTTATGAAGAAAAATGTAAAATAATGAAACAACAGCAGACGACACATTTAACTCGGCATTGTATGAGTTAAAAATGTTAACCTACTGTCTGTTCCACGTTTTTCTGCCGACAAACTTTTGGCTATTAAACACATTAAATCTAAAAAATATTTAGAAGTAAGTACTTTTTCATCAATAGCAAAAAAGTCACCCCTCCCCAAAAAAAATTGTTTTTGATGAAATTCCATCAAATATTGGTTTTATTGCGAAAAAACGTTTTTCCTATGGGAATTTAACATGGGAGCTAAAAATTGATTTTTGTTTAAATATTGATTTTCAAAATCTAACTTTTGTTCACTACTTTGATTGTTTAATAGTGTGTGTACCATTGGTGGATATCTTAATAGATACTCCCAATTGCAAATGGAGAAGACCGTCAAATGCTAAATAATTTTTCTGACCCCGATTTAATATGCGAGTTTGTCACCTAATTTGAACGGGTATTGAAGATAAATCGTCACCTTTTGATAACAGTTTTATGAAGATGGGATCGACTTCTAGGCACGGTTGACACTGCAATGTATGCAGGCCCATCTGATTAAAGGATAAAAAATCGAAAACATTTGGAAATTGACTCCGAAACCTGACGAGATAGCTTGAAAATGATGTAATTAAGAAAACAAGTTAGATTTTGAAAATCGGTCCACAAATACAAAAAAAACATTTTTTTAAAATTCTATTTTTAGCTCCCATGTTAAATTCCCATAGGAAAATCTTTTTTTCGCAATAAAATCAATCTTTGATGGAATTTCATCAAATAATTATTTTTGGGGAGGGCGACTTTTTTCTTATTGATAAAAAAGTACTTACTTTTAAAATATTTTTTATATTTAATGTGTTTAACAGCCAAAAGTTCGTCGGCAGCAAAACGTGGAACAGACAGTAAGCACATGTTTGTCCGAATGTGTGTGATAGGATTGTAAAGCAGCCAAATACACAAGAGCATACACTACAGGGGTGGTAATGATACCAATATTGCACAGCGGATACACATAACCAACACACAACAGCGTACACACATAAATAGTCGGCGAGACAAGTAATACATCACTAATTTGAAAAGCCATCGATTAACACAAAACTGATTCTATTTAAAATGATTTGTAGAACTACGGCAACAGTTATCCCATTTCGCGTTGGATACCCATTGACAGGTACATGTTTGTTTTCTATTTTCTTCATTTATCAATCAAAGGATATGTTGTTACCACTCGTTTGAACCGTCTCATCGAGACGGTTCAAATGAGTGGTGACAATATATACTTCTGTGCAAAAAAAATAATAATATTTACAATGTTCAGTCAGAAAAAATGTGTATTATCAGCATGATAAGGGTTATTAGGACACAATGCAGAGAAAATGAACTTGGTTACATATGGCACCAGCTGTGAAAATGTACCATGAAGTTTGTTTGCCTGTTGGGGTTT
The DNA here is from genome assembly GCA_029237695.1 of Conchocele bisecta. Lineage (NCBI taxonomy): Eukaryota > Metazoa > Mollusca > Bivalvia > Lucinida > Thyasiridae > Conchocele > Conchocele bisecta. The sequence continues at coordinate 102,369 of JAQRGA010000034.1, read as the reverse complement.
AATGGCCTATCAACAGCTAAGGTCATTTAAGGCCGGGTCAATGGGATTAGTACCAAATCCCATATATTACTTGTACAAATGGGGGGAAATTCCCACAATCAGAACTGAATATGTGCAATAAAAAACTATATATTTAACCCATGAAAACCATGGAGTTTGTATCCTTAAACCTTTCACCCCTAAATATATAACATGGTCTGTTCATGTTAATTTATAACTACTCCATGTACTGTTTCAAAATCTTAAAAATAATGACAAATATTGACGATCCTGTAGCCTATTTCACCAACATTGGAAAGTATACTTTTCTAGCAAAGTATACGTTGAGGGAGAAATTTTCAATTTTAGGATAAATATATTAATTTTTATTATACTGAATTTATTACATTATCACAGCCATTTTCGCTGTGATAATGTAATACATTCAGTATAATAATTCTGTATAATTTTAATGATCAAATATATGCAGTCGTTAGTTTTATATGAAATAATGCATTTCAGGAAAAATAAATGATTACTCCCTCAAAGTATACTTTTTTAGAAAAGTATACTTTGCGATGTTGGTGAAATAGGCTACAGATGAACCGGCAAACAAATGACAAACATTGCAGATCCAGATGAGCCGGCTCGTTACGAGCCGGCTCATCTGGATCTACAGCGTTTGCAAATGTTGGCTTTATAGTCTGTATGGTTGAATGTGATATTTGCCAGTATCCATGTTTGTACCGTAAACTCATGTTTTGTCCCCTTACATTCAGAGTATACACAAGAAGTCTATACTACTGGCCATACTCGTATAGTTACACTGCAGATATCTGTAAACTTGGTTGGCGGATCACACTCGTTCACTGACTGATCATGCTGATCCAGCTCTCGAAATTTCAATATTAAAACAATTATTCACTTCATTTTCACACAGAATTGTTGTCAGGAACTGGATTGATTGATTTATTGCTGTTTAACGGCCTATCAACAGCTAAGGTCACGAAAGGCTGGAGCCAACGGGTTCGATCCCGTATTCAACTGTCACATACAAGAACGTACGTACGTGAAGGCCAAGCAATGTCTCCCGTCGGAATGTCGGTAAGGATCAGCAGATGACAAACTTCACACATTCAACGGGTTAATCTGAGGTAAACATGATCAATATCTCCAATTGTGGCTGTGACTCGAGAAATGGGGCTTATGGGTTTTGCGACCAGTGTAGATCCAGATCAGCCTGTGCATCCGCACAGTCTGATTAGGATCTGCACTGTTCGGCATTACATCTAGGAAACACACGTCATGCTTCTATCAAGCAATATAGATGTTGTCAGGCTACAGGAGTGTGTTATTTGATCATCAGGACAAACACTGGTCACAAATGGCACAAGCCCAATTTCTCCAGTCACAGCCACATATGAAGTGCACATGCATGCTTCGGCGTTACTCTCATCATGTATTTCATGAGCTCCGCAAATGAGACACGTCATGTGATTTTGTACCTAAGAGCATAATACATGTATTTAGGAATATCTCGTGAAAAATATTTACAAAATTACGATATTTTCCGTAAATGTTTGTTTGTTGGGGTTTAACGGCCTATCAACAGCTAAGGTCGGGTCAATGGGTCAATCCCATATATTACCTGTACAAGTACATGTACATGTTCAAGTACATGTACAAATGGGGGGAAAATCCCAAAATCAGAACTGAATATTTACAATAACAAAACTATATATTCAGCCCTGAAATCAGAATAATCCTGATCTGATGCCAGGTCCTCGCCACACCAGAATCACTTGGCCCCTCCCAAAAGCAGTAGGATCAGTAATAATCGTACTACTTTTATAATGGGCAATAACCCAATTCAACTCCCAGGTAACTAAAGAGCCAAAGATAAAAACGTACCTGAGGGCCAAACCAGGCAAATCGTGATTCCTATAAGGAGGAACCCATACCTTTAATTTACGCCGTCTCATTCGCCCGACCACCACCCACAAGGTCATGTAAGGACAGGAAAACGGCTTCGATCCCGTTTTAACCTGCTGCATTGGGGGGAAAATCAGGACATAATATTTACATGGAGAAAAAATATATTCAGCCCTGAAATTAGAATAACCTGACCAGAGGCGTCGGAACCAGGGCCCTAGGGGCGGCGACCTCGGAACCAGGGCCCTAGGGGCGGCGACCGCCGCCCTAATATTTGGACCAATTTTTAAAATTTAAAAATATATTCTGTGATTTTGGGATCGGGACGTGATCGTGATTTGGGTAAATAAACACCCCGTGTAATGTAGTGAGTATCCTGGTAATAAAATGTTAATTTGATTATGTAATTTTAAATGTAAAATATTGACTTTACCGAGCACGGGATCAGTGCCATTCCTGACAACTGACTGTAATATGTTGTTTGTTTATTTTTGTGTAATACATGCGCATACTAAAACAGATACACACATGCAAAATGATATAGTATAAGTATACTATTGGTATTTGCATTTTCAACACTTCCAAATATGTATAGATGGTGAAACTTCATACAAATCAGACAAACCTTTTTGTCGAGCTCGCTTGCGGAAAGCGAGACATAGTGATCACAATGACGTCCGGGTGGCCGTGCGTCCGTCGTGCGTTCGTCCGTCCGTCCGTTCGAAATCTTTGTTTAAGTTTTTAAATACCTTATATCTCTGCAGTCCTAAGTCACATTGACTTGAAACTTCATATACGTATTAGTCATCATCCATATTTTTATGCTGTATCCCACTCATGCGGCCCCTGTGCCCAAAGTCAAGGTCAAATGACTTAGAAGTTTGCGTTCCGAAATCTGCGTTAAAGTTTTTAAATACCTTATATCTTTGCAGTCCTAAGTCACATTGACTTGAAACTTCATATGCTTGTTAGTCATCATCCATATATTCATTCTGTGGCCCACTCATGCGGCCCCTGTGCCCCTATGTCAATGTGAAATGACTTAGAAGTTTGCGTTAAAGTTTCTGTCAAAATTTGCGTTAAAGTTTTCACATACCTACTATCTATGTAACCGTAAGTCAGATTTGCTTGAAACTTTGTATGCTTATTGGGCATAAATACACTATAAGACCATCAAATGCCTCGGCGGGCTCGACATGCGGGCCGCGGCCATCCTTGTTAATAATTGTCATAAAAATACCATTGAATTACCCCTTTTTACCAGTGCTTTTGCTACAAAAATGTGTATGAGATACCTACTACCACAGACCCCTATCACTCCCTCGCTTCAATCGGGTCGACTGCCGCCTCCCTAATATGCATTTGCTTCCGACGCTGACCTTGTGCCAGGTCCATACCACATCAAAGTCACTGGGCCCCTTCCCCTAAAATACGATTACGAATAATCGTAATACTCACATAAGGGGTATAACCAGATTCAACTGTCACATACAAAATACCAAAGGCGTATGTGAGGGCCAAACCAGGTGTCCAGTCGGAATTCCGGTAATGGATGAGCCCCGATCGTTAAATTACCCATCGCATACTCCCACCCTTGAACGTTTGTATTATATTAGGAAAGTACTTCATTTATGGATGTACATGTAAATTAAGAAACACTGAACCGACCTTTTCAGCTTTTAAGATCTATTTAAAACAAGAGGGCCATGATGGCCCTAATTCGCTCACCTGACTCCATGAACACCAGAGGAGAATGTGACATTGATTTCATGTGTTTTAAAAAGAATTGTGCTATTTTTAGATGGAGGTCATCTCGGATTAAGCGATGATGCTCATTTTACCAAATCTGAAAATGCTTCAACCAAGGATCTTAACTTACTATGAAGTTTGGCCAGCATCGGCCATGTGGTTCCTGAGAAAAAGACGTTCAAAATCTCGAATAAATGGACCTTTTGGCGGCCATCATGGATGACATAATCATTCGATTCCGACAAATATTGCACCAGAGCAATCGCCTCATTGACAACTTTCAATTTGATATATGACATGAGCATATTCGGTCAAATATAAAATTTGACCCAACAGGCCACGACCATTTTTGACCACGGGGTCACCATTTTAACACCTTTGAAAGAGCATTCTACATTTTTCAAGAATTTTTCAAGAATTTATGCTATTTTTAGATGGCGGCCATCTTGGATTAGCGATGATCTCCATTTTAACAAATCTGAAAAGGCTTCACCCATGGACCATAACTTTTAAGTTTGGCTACCATGGGCCAAGCGGTTCATGTGAAGCAGAATTTTGAAATCTCTGATTAAAAAACGACCTTTTGACATTTCGGCGGCCATCTTGGATGACATAACCATTCAATTTCGACAATACATCCAATTTCGATCACCACAGTTATCGCCTCGTTGATACCTTCGATTTGATATAAAACATGACCATGTTCGGTCAAAAATAAAATTTGACCCCACGCGCCACGCCCATTTTTGACCCCGCGGTCACCATTATAACAATTTTGAAAGAGCATTGTACATTGATCATTCCTACCAAGTTTTGTCGAAATCCGGTTGGCCGTTCTTGAGAAAAAGATTTTTGAAGAATTTGTGCTATTTTTAGACGGCGGCCATCTTGGATTACGTAATGACGTCATTTTAACAATTGTGTAATCTCCCTACCTAAGGACCATGACCATGAAGTTTGGTGACTATAGGCCCAGTGGTTACCGAGGAGAAGACGTTTGAAAATGTTCACTGACGGACTACGAACGACGACGGACGACGACTGACACATTGCGGTAACGATAGCTGACATGAGCTTCGCTCAGGTGAGCTAAAAAACTAAAGAACTTGAACATCAAATTGTAGTAAATATAAATATAGCTGAGATTACACAATAGAAAATGGAACGGTTTACTGCTAACTAACTTATTTCATCTAGCATTCCTTCCCTTAAAATATGTAATCCAATACAAAATAATATGCACATATAATCATGTTGCTCGTACTTATTTAATCACAATGTAAATTTTTGTTATCTTTTTAGTTTTTTGTTGTTGTTTTTTTACTTCCTCTACATGTACTTGGTTTCTTTTTATTATTAATTGATAATTACTTTTTTATTTTTCTTTATACACAAATCAAACATATACGGAGCCCCGCAGGGGACGTAGAATTCTTTTTTATCAATTGGTTCCCTCAATTTAACAATTCGTTCCCACAAATTAACAATTTGTGGGAACAAATTGTTATATCGTGGGAACGAATTGTTAATTCGAGGAAACGAATTGTTAAATTGAAATAATAATAATAGACTTTATTTAATGAGGATGACTCATTTAGGCAAAGCCTAATCTCCCATGAGGCCCTCAACACAGAAAAACACATGTACATGTGTATATAAATGTACAGGTTACAAGGTAGACAAGACAAAACAGTCTAGCTTGATAAGATAAAAAAAAAGACAAAAAACCTATTCACATCTATTTAGAGGAAACTGGTAGTCTGCTAATTTTTCATCCATTTAATACATTTGTTGTGGAATGAATGTATTGTTTGAACATTTTTTATATCATTAGGAATGCAATTCCAAACTAAAGAGCCTGAGTATGACATACTTTGTTTAAATATTTCTTTGTTTGGTTTGGGAGTTATGAAGTTGTTTGAAGTTGCTGATCTTAGTACTGGTAAACTGTCATTCTGACCTCTTTAATGAAATAATTCATTGATATAACCTGGTGTAATTGAGTTTGCAACCTTAGAAAGTGTGTAATACATGTACGTGATAATAACCATATGTTAGACTTAATTTTCTTATAAACTTTATCTACATGAATTGTCCAGCTTAGATTATTATCTACCCATGTATCTAAAATTTTGTCATTAGTGATCATACCTAGTTGTTCATTGTTGTATTCTAGTTTCAGCTCATTTTTGGTAAGACATGCTCGTTTTTGGTGAGTTGTAATAAGCATTACTTTTGTTTTAGCAGAGTTTATTACCATTCCATTGTTCTTGCACCATTCATTCAGGTTAGTCAGAGCGTGTTGACGCCCGGGTCATGGATCATCTCCCATGTTTTCTCTTAGTTTTCTAAGTCGAAATGGGGGAGATAATCCATGACCCGGGGGTCGAATCAAAATCAAAATGAACTTTGGGATTCACATCATATGGAAGCTACATACCAAGTTCCAGGTCTGTAGCTATTACGGTTTAAAAGTGTTACGAGTTACAAGGCAAAATTGCTAAATTCTAAGCAAAAAAGGGGGACATAATCCATGACTCGGGGGTCAAATAAAAAATTGAAATAAACTTTTCACATCTACTCATCATGATGAAGATACATACCAAGTTTCATGTCTGTAGCTAGTACGTTTTACGAGTCACAAGGCAAATTCTAAGTCGAAAAGGGGGAGATAATCCATGACCCGGGCGTCAAATAAAAAATTGAAATAAACTTTGCATCTACTCATCATAAGGAAGCTGCACACCAAGTTCCAGTTGTGTAGCTACGGGGGAGCATGACCCCGGACCCACATACATGTACCAAGTTCCATGTGTGTAGCTATTAGTTGCGGGGGGAGCATGGCCCCGGTTCCACATACCAAGTTCCAGGTATGTATTAGCAGCGGCGTCGGAAGCAAATTAATATTGGGGAGGCGGCAGTCGACCCGAGTGAAGCGCGGGAGTGCCTGCCCCCCCCCCCCCCCCCCCCGCCCCAGGAATAATTCTAGATGGCATTTCCTGCATTCTGCTGCATCGAAGAGACAACATTAGTAGGTACGGTAGTCTCATATACATTTTTGTAGCAAAAGCACTGGTAACAAGAGTGCCGAAGGTCACAATATACGCCCGTCGAGGCAAGGCCAGTCAACAAGGGGAGATAACTCATCTTGACGTGATAAACATGTAAACCAAATTTGGTTATGATCGGTCACGTAGAACTTGAGTTATTGCGTGGACAAGGATACAGAGTGCGAAAAATGACTGCCAAGGGGAGATAAGTATCGGAAATTTTTAAAAATCAATAGGCTTCTTTGTCTTGCCATAATAAACATGAATACAGAATTTGGTTTCGATCTGTTAGGTAGAACTCTAGTTATTGCGTGGACAATCTGTGCCCGCCCGTACAAGATGAATACATAATACGTCCCGTTTTTTCAAACGGGCGTATACAAAATTGGTCCAAATATTGGAGCGGCGGTCGCCGCCCCTGCTGCCCCGGTTCCGACGCCTCTGATTAGTTTCGGGGGAGCTTGCCCCCCAAAACCCGCATAGGCATAGCTACCTTTCAATCACGTGCAGACAGTGGTTTGGTTGGTTACTGGAGATTAGACGTCATTTTCCATTAGCCAACCAAATCAATGCGTTTCATGTGATTCGATATTTTCAAAGATGGCGACTAATATTTATTGATTTTGAGGAAGTGAATGTGTTTGATTTTAAAAAGCGAATTTAGGTTAGTGTGTTTTCGTACAGTTTACACTCAAAATCTTTGAGATTTATGTTACTGTATTAGCATCACTTATTGTAAAATCTATGCCGGAAACCCTCCCCAAACAGTGGTCTCGACACGCTGTAATACGTTGTATAGGTGAGTAAAATTTACGACTTCATATGGGATTTTCTTACAATGCTGGCGAATGCTAGTTTTATACCTTTCTAAGTACTATAATTATTACACCCGGGCACATTTGAATTGTTTTGTACATGATTTCGAAAGGTGTTTCATGTATGTACAAACAATAATTGACCATCCAATACATGCGAGAATGGAATGAAATGGTGCTTAACGGCACATCAACACAAAATAGTATCATTTAGGGTCAAGCAATGTAGACGAAGAATAAAAATAATAGTAAAATAGTATGTTAGATGTGGTAGAAACATGCTAGAAACACCTGTGCATATTTTGGGACCTATCTAGTGGCAGCCTGTAACTATGTGACCGTACGTACCTGGTGGGGGGGGGGCGTTTCATTAAACTTCATAAGACTCAAATGTTCGTAGATGCCAAATTATGATAGTCAGACGATCCTAAATTTGCACTTACGAACATTTTAGTCTTACGAAGTTTAGTGAAACGGGCCGAAGAGTTACAGTACCTCCAATAGCATTCCCCTGCAGAGTGGCGAATCAAATCTGATTCTCACCTTAGATAGTAATTACATGTATGACATTTTAAGAATATCTTTCAATTGAAATCTGTGTTAAAATTAGGTTATCAACAAAACTGCGATTGCAACAAGTCAAATGTGAAACAAAGTTCAGGTGTTACCCAAAACAGATGCAATTTGTCAATCCCAGTTACCCATAATAATAAACATCAAATTAATTGTTCCCAGCGCTGACAGTTTCCTGTTGTAAACATTCTTGGCATATGTGTATTCACTACTACACATGTGACAGGCGACTTCCGGTCTAGGTAAAGTGATGGAGTGTTGCATCGGCGATCTTTTGTGATAGTACATATTTTTTAAAGATTGGGTAATAACAGAAACGGTGAGCGAGTTAAAACAAGAGTTGTCAGAAGACAACGAAGCTCGCCTGTTGGCAGCCTTCACTTAAACTTGGCATAGTTGTATAAAAACATGAATATTATATAACTTGACCTTGCATTAAGGGGCGTGCGGTGGACCTTGACATTGGGGTCAGTGGTGGAAGGTGGGTCGTGGATTTGCCATAGCATGATATAGCATATTAAGATGGAACCATGTATGAAATATCAATGTGCTCCCTGAAAACAGAAGTAAAACAAAATTTAACCCAATGTTAAGTTTATGAACGCACTAAGTTGGTGATTTTCTACAGCATGATAGCCATTCACATGAGGAATACATGTATGAATGTGCTGAGTTTGTGACCTTGACCTTGGGGTAAGGGGTGGGGGTCGTGTATTTGCTGTAGCACAATAGAGGATCATCAGATGAAATAATGTATGAAATATCAAGGCGTTCCTTGTAAAGAAACAGAAGTTATAAAAAGACATTTACTCCAACGTTATGTTTGTGACCTTCAACCTGGGGTAAGGGGTGGGCGGTGGGTCATGGATTTGCTATAGCACGATAGAGTATCATCAGATGAATGCGTGTATGAAATATCAAGGCGTCATCAGATGAATGCGTGTATGAAATATCAAGGCGTTCCATGAAAGGAAACAAATGTTATAAGACATTTACCCCAACATTAAGTTTATGAATGTGCTAAGTCTGTGACCGTGACCTTGGGGAAAGGGGTGGGGGTAGACCATGTATTTGCTATCATCAGATTAATGCATGTATGAAATATCAAGGCGTTCCCTGTAAAGAAACAGAAGTTATAAAAAGACATTTACTCCAACGTAATGTTTATGATGTTGATCTTGGGGAAAGGGGGGGGGTCATGGATTTGCTGTAGCACAATAAATAGAGGATCATCAGATGAATGCATGTACATAAACAGAAGTTACACAACATTTACCCCAACGTTAAGTTTATGAACATGCTAAGTTTGTGACCTTGACCTTTGGGTAAGGGTTTGGTGGTGGGTTGTGTATTTGCTACAGGATGATATAGGGTCATCTGAGGAATGGCATGTATGAACTATCAAGGCGTTCCATGAAAGGAAACAGATGTTCTAAGACATTTACCCCAACATTAAGTTTATGAATGTGCTAAGTTTGTGACCTTGACCTTGGAGTAAAGGATGGGCGGTGGGCCATGGATTAGGTATAGCACGATAGAGTATCGTCAGATGAATGCATGTATGAAATAGCAAGGCGATCCATGAAAGGAAACATATGTTATAAGACATTTACCCCAACGTTAAGTTTATGAATGTGCTAAGTTTGTGACCTTGACCTTGGGGTAAGGGTTGAAAGAAAGGTGTTCTAAGAAAGGAAACAGATGTCATAAGACATTTACCATAACGTTAAGTTTATGAATATGCTAAGTTTGTGACCTTGACCTTGGGGAAAGAGGTGGGGGTGGATCATAGATTTATGCCATAGCACGATAGAGTATCATCAGATGAATGCATGTATGAAATATGAAGGTGTTCCCTGTAAATAAACAGAAGTTACACAACATTTACTCCAACGTTAAGTTTATGAACATGCTAAGTTTGTGACCTTTACCTTTGGGTAAGGGTTGGGTGGTGGGTTGTGGATTTGCTACTGGACGATAGAGGGTCATCTGAGGAATGGCATGTATGAAATACCCAGGCGTTCCATGAAAGGAAACAGATGTTCTAAGACATTTACCCCAACATTAAGTTTACGAATGTGCTAAGTGTGTGACCTTGACCTTGGAGTAAGGGATGGACGGTGAGTCATTGATTTGCTATAGCTCGATAGAGTATCGTCAGATGAATGCATATATTAAATATCAAGGCGTTCCATGAAAGGAAACATATGTTATAAGATATTTACCCCAACGTTAAGTTTATGAATGTGCTAAGTTTGTGACATTGACCTTGAGGTAAGGGGTGGGCGGTGGGTCATGGATTTGCTATAGCACGATATGGTATCATCTCATGAATGCATGTATGAAATAACAAGGTGTTCCATGAAACGAAACAGATGTTATAGGACATTTACCCCAAAGTTAAGTTTATGAATGTGCTAAGTTTGTGACCTTGGCCTTGGAGTAAGCGTTGTGTGGGGGGTCGTGAATTTGCTACAGTGTGCTAGAGGGTCGTCTGAGGAATGCATGTATGAAATATCAAGGCGTTCCATGAAAGGAAACATATGTTATAAGACATTTACCCCAAAGTTAAGTTTATGAATGTGCTAAGTGTGTGACCTTGACCTTGGGGTAAGGGTTGTGTGGTGTGTCATGGATTTGCTATATCACGATAGAGTATCATCAGATGAATGCATGTATGCAATATCAAGGTGTTCCATGAAAGGAAACAGATGTTATAAGACATTTACCCCAATGTTAGGTTTATGAATGTGCTAAGTTTGTGACCTTTACCTTGTGGTAAGGGTTGTGTGGTGGGTCATGGATTTGCTGCAGCATTATAGAGGGTCGTCTGAGGAATGCATGTATGAAATAACTAGGTGTTCCATGAAAGGAAACAAAAGTTATAAGACATTTACCCCAACGTTAAGTTTGTGGACGCCGACGAGACGCCGACGCCGACGACGCCGACGACGCCGGGGGTATGCCATAAGCTCTTCTGCACTTCGTGCAGGCGAGCTAAAAATGTAATAATTGTTCATTGCGTAGCTGTTTACACATTGAGTTTGATTATGTTCACGAAGTTCGGACACGCAGTAGGTATTGTGCATTGGCCAATCTATGAAATAGCATTAGGAACCTGTTCACCGGTGCATTAAGGACCCGTTCTATACCTAATCATCTTTTGATTCAAAGATGATTGCTTCGTAAACGTGATGGAATATATGTGAATACTGCCGTATTACTATATCCTATACGGCACATAGAGTGGCCAAGTCGGCCATCTTTGTGTGTTCCAGCCATCAGCCAGTTTAACCTGTTCTGCCATTTGACAAAGAACTCAAAGTATGAAGTATAACATGCTATAATGTAGCTAATCACATGTAGAAAAGCCAGGAGAACGGGCTCCTATCAATTATTTTACACCAAACTGTAAAATATGTCAGTTTTCTGGACAGGTTTGTGCCGGTGTTTTTAACAACATGAACCACCATTATAGGTTAGACACCACCAAATAGTTTTACTATATAATTTAACCGAATGCCATCCAATAAGGCCAGTCTCTCATACTTTCACTATTCGTATGGATGCTGTGGGACCCACTTTTACATGACCTGCAACCAGTCTGTACTGGTTCTGCATGAACTAAACAATAGGTTCACTTACTCCTAAGAAAGACAAATCCAACCTTGTCATATCCTCCAATATTGTGTACATTTTTTGGCCACGGAAACTCCGTTCACATGAAGTGACCAACAGGTTCAGTGTTTTCTTTTAAATGCTACAAATATGCCCAAAATGTTCCTCAAGTGAAACTGGGTAGTAATGGATCAAGATTTGCAAGCAAACGGTGTCTGTGACCTCAAAACACCCGCACTATTTTGTTATACCGGACTACCTTTGCATACACCCTGGGCGATTTTGCACCATTTGGTGTCTTCTAACCTATAATTACCCTCATACACAGAGAATCGCACAGTGTATCACTTTTACCTGGCCATCCACACCACACATACCGTATATACCCACTACTGTACTCTGTTATTAGCTATACATCCAGTGACATGTAAGCAGTTACCTGATTGTATTGGCCCTGGTGTCTACTCACCTAATATGCGTTTGAACGAATTTTATTTTCGTTTGAACGATTTTATTTTGCGTTTGAACGATTTTTTTTTGCGTTTGAACGAAAAAAAAATTCGTTTCAACGAAAAAAAATTCGTTTGAACGATTTTATTTGGCATTTGAACGATTATTTTTTCGTTTGAACGAATTTGTTTTCGTTGAACGATTTTATTATGCGTTTGAACGACTTTATTTTTCGTTAGAACGAAATTTCCCGATTTTAATAAAATTATTGTTCACTCATGTCCCTTCACAGCCACCGTACATTCCAGATTTGTAGATGAAACGCGTATAAATTCGAACGAGCCGCTTCGACCAAATGTCGCAGGGTGTCGAGCGTCATTCCAACAACATCAATTGCGTGATCGGGACAAATTTAGTGGATTATAGTGTGCAGCTACGCAACATACATGTACGTACGCCACGGTGCTTTTTAGCATGGCTGTTTCTTTTCTTACAAAGGCGCTGAATCATCATTGCATGTACTAACGAAATTGCATTTCATTTTTCAAATTAACTTCCCGACGAGAGAATATACTGACGGTATTTTTATCGGGACATGTTTTAACAATTATACAGCCATGTATGTTACATCTCCACATTTTCCCGGCAGTGGCGGCGGTGGCCTACCGAGGGAGTGATATATAATACAGTTTGATAATATCGATAAGCCCGACAGGTCAGATTGTAGATCGCTAATTACTTCCCAACCTCCGCATGTTAGTTTCACACGAACATCACTGCATGTGACGAACATGGACCTTATCCCTAGTTTCTCTTTTATCCTGAACTTTTGATTTTCAGCTAGAAACGCCGTGAGTGTGTTCTTGCTCTTTATACTTGCCAAGAGTCGTCTCGAATTCTGTATTTTATGTTCAGCCATTATTTTGGTGAAGGCGATCCCATCATCTGAACCGCGATGAACTCGTTTGGCTGCTTTGATCGAATTACTCCGATACACATCAAATATGACATCGATCCTCTCACTTGTACCACTGGCATGGAACATCTGAGTGAATATATAATCATTTGAATTAGTGCCATCCCGATTTTTATCTCTAGATGCTTAGCAACCACGGCTTTCTTTCATGGTTTCATCTGTGTTTGCTAATGTCATTGACAGTGGACCAAGTGGATGAAATAGGACATCGCTCATCGCTAACCGTCTGTTTTATGCAACCAGTATTATGTTACCAAACAATTTTTTAGTCAGCTTTCAGGACAACGTCTTTGGATGTCACTGACAGTTATGACTATATGTCTCTTGATCGGTTCATGGAAACGCTCACACTCTCCCAAATGCTGCTTTATAAATACAGCATAGGCATTGTGACCATGTGCATGCGCTGTAAGAAGGCCGTTAGAAACCTCGGGTGTGGCGACTGCTCCGGTAGAGATAATAACAAGATCTGATGGATCGTTTCCAAACGGGTTTGTCCAGTTGTTGTGCAACAGATCCACAAGTGACGCTACATCAGACTCATCTCTCTTTATTTGTGCCTTGCCAAGAATGTGTGACTTTGTCTGGACGTTGGGGTGATATCTAATGCCGGAGTTATCTTAGAGCTAATTCACTGTGCTCTGCTGTGAGATAATAGCGTGTCAATGTACCAGGCTTTAGGCTAAATCCGCGAATGCATCCTGCAGTCCTGTGCATCCTTGTTGACAGTTTCCTCCGTAGTCTGATCAACGGCAATCTTAGCTAACGGGTTTTTGTTCCTTACCTGTACGGAGAATCCCCCGTTCTGGAAGTGAGCGTGCATTGTTGAACTTGTCTCATACAATCCGGACATCTAAGCGAAATAGATAGACAAATGTCTACTGCGAAAAATGAGGGTTTCCTGCCACTGATGCATGCTAGATGAAGATGTCAGTCACCTTCTATTTCGGATCAATCATAGGAGAAGCGCCATCATCACTATACATGTATATGTCATCCAAAATGCTGCTAGTGGCCCTCCGTCATGTAGCAATTTATTTATAAATACAAATCTAAAAAATGTACAGTGAAATCGCGATCGCTCAAAATGCGATGGCTCGTAATGTCGGGCTCGCTCGAAATAGCGTCGCGGTCCCGATAATTGTCCCTATATGTTTAATGTATTTTACATGCGATGGCTCAAAATGCAACTCGTCGAAAAATGAGATCCCTCGAAAGATTTTGCAAGTCCCGCGGACTCATTTCTCGCTATTTTGCTATACGATGATTCGAAAGTCATGTCGAAGTTTGGGCTTAGCTAATTTTCGCACCTCCGCGTCCGACTTATTAATTACGATCAAAGACCGAGCCGCGGTCTACCTGTCTATGAAATGTGGTTTCTTTTCAAGTGCAGTTAATTGCTTAAAGTGGTGCAATTTGGTCGTTAACGTTGTTGATAGCGATTCACGATATACGACGATTTATTAAATATTCTGGGCTTCGGCCACTCGGCGCATTTAACAGTCATTTAGGGGATAACCATGCTTTGTTTTTCGATTTGAAGCGGTATGTGGGAGGTTTTATGGTCTGTGAATCAGTTTTACGGCGACGCGTTAGCGGAGCCGTAAAACTGATTCTCAGACAATAAAACCTCACACATACCGCTTCAAATCGAAAAACAAAGCATGGTTATCCCCATTATAATGCTCCTAGTGTGGTCCCTATTTTCTGCAACGTCGTAGCATATCACGAACAGTGTTGTCGTCATCGATAACCGCCTCACACCAAATTAATTTGAAGAAATGTAACTCCGCCGAAGAATATTCCCATTTCAAATTGAGATTAACGGAACTTTTTCCAAGACATGTATATTTATATTCAACTCTAAAGTTTATTGTGACAATTGTATTGCTTTTCTATGTGTAGTTACAACAGTTAATTGCTTTTATTCATTTAAAGAAATGTCAACATTTCTGCAGTGGGTTTGTCACTTCGTGCTATTTTTGCAAATGAAATGTAAACAAGAGTCAACTGGATTTCCAGGATTTACGCCTAGTTCAGGTGATTACCATCTACAATACAGTTTATTATGTATAGTCATGTATGTTCACATTGGAATTCGTAAAGTTATAGGCTGGTACTGGCATATTGAGTTTGCATTTGAGCACTTTACTAAATTCTTCTGTATTGTGGGCGGGTGGGGTAATATTTTTTGGGAATTTGTCACGTTTGTTCTCTTTTCCGCTTTGGATTTTACAGGTCAATATGGCAGAATGGATAACCGAAAATGTACCGAAATTAATTTGGAAATATTTGCATTCCCCGCCGCTGGCCATTGTTTACAAAAGCGCGTAGAGTTACATAAATCTGTCAAGTTGTAAAACACAGACTGGTCAAACTGAGATTTTATATGCTGTGATTTTTCATATTTTATAGGCTGTGATTTTAACTGACCAATCAGATGCGTGCTTTCTATTTTCGGTGCATTAGAATTGTCGTTTTTCGTCGTAACTCACGGTTTCTACTTGAATAACCCGAGTATCACTGGAGTCGTTGCTCAGGTTCAAGTCGAGTTAGAACCCTAGTAACCCACCACCCGGCATGGACTCGATTAAAGTTACTCTAGTAAGGTTCAACGGTCAACATTATTTAACGGGAGTTGGAACTCTGCTTATATATTTTCTTATATGTAAGGGTAGGAATTGGCTCGAGGACCTTCCAAACCCGGGCATTTGAGCCCAAAACAAAAATGGCAGGCAAATGACCGTTGGCCCATTTGTTTCCGAATTTACTAATATCTGCCATACAGTCGAAATATGTGCATTAAATGAAGGAGACAGTGAGGCGGTTAATTTAACCTAGCTAGTTCATTCTCCTATCGCACGAAGCCGGTATGTAAGACCGTGAAAAATGTTGAGTGTGAGTGCATGTGATATATGGAGGCTCAGCCGTAACAGTGTTATTCTATATGATGATGATATTTGACGGTTGGTCAGGGCAAAACATAAGATCGATATTGAGGTATGCAAAGCATGATATGTTTTCGGGCCCAGCTACTGTCGTTTCGCGGCTTATCGTTATGTACGAGATGCTATTATTCGAGTTCAGGGGCGGCGTTTATCTGTTGTTATTTGGTTAGATGACAATGAGTTTCACATATTCTGAAGACGACATACAAAGAGAAGATACTACACGGCGGTACTCTGCTTGTTTCAGTGGTCCTCGTGTTATTCGAGTGGCTACTCGGAAGTTGCAACGAAAAACGTCCATTAAAAATACCACACTTTCTAGTTAGGCACAGATGACTGGTCGTGACAAAAATGATTTGCTCTTACTGAATTTCAGATCAGTGCGGCATTAAATCAGTTCAGGACGTGAAATGTTCGTCCTCGACAGCTATACATGATGCATACTATAATGGAATAGTAAACCCATATCACGTTGCAGGAGTCTGTACGTTGATCAGCGTTTATACTGGTCACAAACTAAGTAGCCTAAAACACCTTTTGTTGCGTCGCAATATTTTACGATTCATGACTGATTCCCGATTTGTTATGAGCGCCGTAGACAACATCGTTTGAGCTGGGCCCATACCCCACTGTTTTGAGTGACATCACAACCACCTGCGACATTACTTATGTGCGCCACTATTTATAGTAAATACTGGATCTTTTGATAATAATTGAAATAAAGATAGTTTTGTAAATACATTTAAATATAATTTATTTAATTCCACATCATAACTTTAATCTGCGAATAAATACTATTATCATCTAAAACATGGATACACTCTATTATGCTTCGTTATTTCCTAAATTCGACGAGTACAGTAGTCGACAAATATACAAAAATCGCAAAATGCGATGGCTCGAAAGATGCGATCATTCGAACAAAATATGAAGGCCTGTGGCATTTCGAGCCATGGCGATTTCACTGTATATAGTGGCTGTGGCTGGAGAAATGGGTCTTATGGAATGTCGATCCTGATCATCCAGTCATGTAGCCTGATGAGAGATATGCGGTTTGCTATAATCATACGGGTATTTTATGATTGAATGGGGAACAGTGCATTCCCTGATCAGACCGAGCAGATGATCCACATACAATGGTAAAGTAAGAGATATACATAGTACGAGATATATACAGACAACTAATTTAGTTGAATATGTAAATAAATATGCAAGCTGGTGTGGTTTTCTAGCAAGTTTAACCTTTCTGGTTTACCTGATAAGTTCCATCACAGCATAAAACAAATTTGTTCTTTCGATGAAAGTATTTTTTACTGCAAAAATGGCATATTTCTGACATGTTATTTTAGTTTTCTCTGAAGTTTGTAAACCGATGTTCAAATACCTTGTTTCAACGTATGTAAAATAGTGTACTGAAGATATTTCATCTGAGGTTACAAAGGTCTCAGACCATCAGATAAAATGTTATTGCCATATTTCATAATTTCATCAAAATGTGGCGGCCATTTTAGGCTCAGTTTATCAGTTAAATTTTGGAAACTACGAATCAAGACATTTCATGCGTATGAATACAGCAGCTATTATCTTTAGGTCTTACGGGACAGTACGTACGGAGCTAGCTACAAAACTTCGCCTCCGATATGTTATATACGGCTATTGACCCTTTCAAAAATGTCAAAATGTAGAACTAGTAAATTGCTGGCTTACTGGCTGGGACTACAAAACACCAATAGTCCAGGCAATCTAGCCTATTTAACCATTCAAAATGGAAAAAATGCAACAGAATTTATTTGGGCACTGAGGTCATCTATAAGATGTCCTGAATAACATACTAAAAGTCCTAGGAAATTACTGTTGCGGAAATAGGTTAAATATGCAAAAATCCAAGATGGCCGCCATAATTATATAATGTCTCATATCTACACTATCAGAAGAGACATTTGAATGATTTAAAATGCAATTATACGGTTTTTGGACATAAGGAATCATTTTGAATAGGTTACGATTTGATTGGATGCAATAACCATGGAAAAAAATCCAATATGGCCACCAAAACTCCATTTCTTATCATATATTTGCACTGATGTACGCCATATTTCATTGAATCAAATTGTATACTAATATAATCGAGGCAGATAAGTATGTTCGACTACATCGAACTTTAGTAACTCACTCATCAACATTAAATTTCTACACTTCACATAAAGAGTATAACAGAAAGGTGACACAACATGATACTATTGTCAATACAGTGATTGATCATTGTAGTTGATACACTGTTGGACTGGGTCCAACTCAACCGTCGTCATCATATGCATTTGACAAGTCTGGTAACTGTGAGTTGGTACAGCTTACAACACGGCATTCTCCGCACACATTTGTGCAAGGCAAGCCATATTTTCGGCATGTGCACCTCCGGGTGGTACAGTCCTTTTTACAGCTACAACAGATGACATCCAGTAGTTCTGATGGAGCGGCTGGTTGGTCGGTCTGTATTGGCAGATATCTCCCGTCGACAACATTCCATCCAAAATCCTCTGGTCTCATATTGATGCAGGCATCTTTCCATTCCATAACCTGATAGTATACACGAAGGCTGTGATACTTAGAGGAGCCAGAGGTTGGTGGTAGACTTTGGGGTTCCACGGCGGCGGTGCCTTTTGAAACCTTGTCACAGAACCGT
Organism: Conchocele bisecta; assembly: GCA_029237695.1. Lineage (NCBI taxonomy): Eukaryota > Metazoa > Mollusca > Bivalvia > Lucinida > Thyasiridae > Conchocele > Conchocele bisecta. The sequence goes on along the minus strand of JAQRGA010000034.1, from coordinate 83,596 downwards.
CGGTATTGTAAGCTGTCTAGTCCTTCGTCTTCGGCACCACCATACATTGACACCAATGCCTTCTCTCCTGCTGCAATGATCGCCTCCTTCGCTTGATCAGGTTGACTGAACACTTTGGCCTGATTGTAGAACACAGTGTCATTCTCGATTTTATTGACTGCCACGCCCTTCCCTAAACCAAACAGGCGAGATGTAGTATCACAGCCTGAAATTGCGTGGACAAAGAGCATATAATCACAAAGTTTAGGACCGAGCAACTCCCTGGATTGTTTTATGCACCAGACTCTTCTTTTTGGTGGATTGTTTAGGCTCTGGTGCCATGAACAACTCGTGTGCGTCCATTTCGACATGGTGCAGTAGGAGAATCAGCAAGTCTGTGTCATCGCCGATCAGTACAGTATATTTTGTTTCGGCAGATGCAACTGCTGTTTGAACAATCAACACGTCGGCGTCGTGCGTTGCCTTGTCTATGCTACAGCCAGCTCTCTCCAGCTTGTCGCTCAGATAATGGAGGAATCGCTGCTTGTTTGCCTTGTTGTTCAGGAAATCATCGAAGTGTACTGTCACACCAGCACAAGCCCCTGTTCGTCTCAGTTGTGTGGCATCTTTAGTTGCGGGCTCATCTCTGTACCCATCAAAGACAACAGCAGCAGCTACATACTTATGTGTGACGTACGCAACGTACATTTGACACACACTGTCAAATGTAGATCCTCTTGGCCATGGTATGCGATGAAGTAGAGCACCACCATCTAGCACATACTGGACATTTGCACTGGGTTCTCGTTGCTCTCTCTTAATAGACTTCCAGAGCACATCAGCCAGTGTTGCCTTATTTGCTTGCAGGGGGAGTGCAGCTGATTCAAACAGTGCAGGAGGATGAGTGCAGAGCTCATACTTGAATACGGATGAAACATCTTCTGAACGCTGTCCTACAGTTACCAACCTCTGAAATATCAAATGTGGATCCACCGTTACAGATTCTCCTTTGACCTTCACTGTTGATCTTGATCCAAGTGTCGTGGCCTGGTCAGCTTTCCTGAAGACATAATCTTCTACAGATACCCCGACCATTGATTCTTGAATATCTTCCCCAACTTATATTGATCGGTCAACGTTGACTCCTTTTTGGGCCGTCATGCCATTGGCGATGTTGAACAGTGATGGATTCTCAACGAATGGATCCCTCTGTGCGAGGTAGCTGATAAGATTAAGGGTGTAATTGACATCTCTAGCTTGTCTAGCCTTTGACATATCCTTGTGTTGGTCACTGGTCTCATATGACACACCAATGTACTTCTGCATGGCATCATTCATGTCGGCACATGCCGGCATGGACATGACCCACAGTAGGCGCTGAGTTTCGGTCGTGCCCTTTCCTCGTGTCAGGCCTCCGTGCGTCTTTCCGCTCCTCATTAGCATCTGCTCTATAATGAGGTCTGTGGACAGTCCTCCACAGTTCCTCGAATTTCTGATGGACATCGGGGTGTGTTTCGGGCAGCATGGTCATCGTTTGCAGATATACATATGCAGACTTCGCAAATAATATGTGTCCAGCTGCTGCAAAGTAGGGTAGCATTTCACGTATTGACTGAAGATGCAATCTCCAGTTTCCCGTTCGCTCTGCTTTGAGAAACCTTCGCAGGATATCCACCATCTCCAGATACTGTAACCATAAGGTTGCTGTGCGCCCAGTCATTTTTTCCTTCTTCCCATTCACTTTACTTTGGAGTCGCACTAACGCTTCTGATGAACACACCTCTTCCACAGCGAATGTACACGACATTGCTTTGTCATACAGGTCCGCAGCTGCAGTCAAGTCAGTCGTGATGGTGTCTGTGACTAAATCGTGTGTCTCATCATCATCATCTGACCGTTCCGGATTGTGTAGAACACCTACAGCTTCGGAGTCATCAGCTTCCTGCTTAGTTGGTACTGGAACGTTGTATGTATCGGCCACAATAATGGTATTGAGTGCGGCATCTACCAGCAGGTGACCACGGACTGCCATTGACACAGCTTTGCCAGTCAACATGTGGCTAACGGTGTTGCTAGCATATGCAATCTCGAGGAGTTCCTGTAGTCCTGAATCGACCATCAGGTGTTCGATACATCCTAAGAAGCTCATCTGCATATGGAACCCACCAAGCCTCAGAACCATACACTTCAGATCACTGTCATCGGGCTGAGACCGGATAATCATCATCGCTTTCCAATATAAGGGCTGGTTAAATGTCAGGACTGGAGTGACATCATATCGCTTCGCCTGAGCTGTTACGAAATGCAGTGTAGGATAGATACATGATGTATCGCCTGGATCAAGATCAATCATTGGCAAGAACATCACTGAGGCCTTTCCTGGGTGTTGACCATGATGCAACATCTGCATCATACCAGCCCATGCTGGTCTTGGAGAATGAAGGAGTAGTGAGCTCTTCCACAAGACATCTAGCTGTGCTGTTGGATCTTCTGCCTCCAACAATACAAGGGGTAGGTATGTAAGAGGTGGTAGTGCTGGAGGGATCTTGAAGTACCGAATGTTGATTCGACCAACAGCAGCAATGTCTGCAGCGGTCACATTTGCTTTAGGAATATGCTTCTTGGCTCGTGTTCCTGGCGTGACTGCAGCAATTATACCCATTCCATGGAAGGTACCTGTACCATCAACAGTGGCTAGATTGTGATCTACATTGTCAGCAATATATTGCATAGTATGTTCTGATGTGAACCCAGGAATGTCAATACCTTGAGTAACTGCTGCATTCCGTTCGCACCTCTGCACCTCCGTGTATGAGCATGAGAAGCCATGCACATGAAGTGTGTCTATCAGGAAGCGAAGCGTGACGCAAAATGGTGGTGCATTTGCACCCCTAGGCCTATCTGTAGAGGCGCTAGTATGGCTCTTGGCCGTATTGCTTGTATGATACACTGACCAATCGAAGCAAGCTTCACATATATATTTTTTCCAGCAAACATTGTCCTCAACAGTACTTGTAGTGACTTCGGAATATAGTTCAGAGCACGTTCTTCACTTTCTATATCTTTTATTTCTGGGTAGAAATCACGTGAGATGTCCATAGATTTGACGTCACTCTCAATGAGTTTTGCAGCAGTTTCAACTATGCTATGTTTCTCGTCTTCAGCATTTTCAGCTTTACATTGCTTATGAAATGCATGCAGGATAAAACTTGCAGTGTCACGCAATGTCACAACACAGTCTTTTGCATCACGTGCTGTCATTAGAATCCTGTCACCAAAATGTTCCTTTATTTTCGTTTTCATGTATTTGGCACTGTACGGATCCTGACCTGTGTCTACGAGACCCTGAGTCATTTTTGTAACAAGTTCACTGATGGTAGCTTGTCCCTCGTCATTGTCTTCTAAGAATTGTACGACTTCCAGGAATGCTGCTGCTCGCTTGGTCTCAGGTCTTCCACGTTTGAACCTGTTGTTGTGTCTGCGGTGTCAGCAGATACTTTATTGGGAATATTCTTCCTCGTCCTGAAATTGACACTACACTGCTGGTGATATATTGCGTCTGCTGCGTGCAGATCGTTCACAAATGCTATTCTGCCATACACCGCATCAGACCACTTGTCTTTCCTAGAACGACCATCCTGAAGCATACTGGCTTGAAACGCATGTGTTCTGACTGGAAACACATCAATGTCTCTCCGTTTCTTGTCATTTTTTGCAGATTGTCCACAGAATAGGCAATGTTCTTGAATATTGAATGCCGGTTGCAATGAACGGAGATCAGATCGATTTTCTGATGGTTGCTGACGAGATGCTATGTCATGTTCAATGTTATCTGGTTTGCAATATGTACGGCGACATTCCACATGTACTAGTTCCCCTGGTACAGTTCTCAAATCACTACCACGCTGTAGACTTGCACGATTCACCCCATCACTGCCCTTTGTTTGTAGAACAACGGTCGGCTTTCCATCGCCAGTTGATTCTTCACATATGCTACACGTCTGTTTCGTTACTGTTGACATCCCTCTTCTTCAGTCAGCCTGAAACAAAAATAAGACATTAAATATACATTTAAGGAAATAGATACCACCAGGTAATGTTGTGATTCATATTTCAGTATTTAATACCGGAAGTATAGCAAACTGGTGATTTAGTATATGTCACTATGTCACTAGCATCAATGTTGTCAATTGAAAATCGGAGCTGATTGTGGCGAAGAAGTCCTGGTGGAATATAAACACCACCACTCGGCAGTGTCGCTTTTTGGGTAAGAAGAAGCAAGCACCAATATTCGATTAATGATTTAACTTTACTTACTATTTCTTGCACGTTGACTTGTAGACATCCTTCATTGTGTTGTGTATGTGGCTCATCCAAATCGGTGGGTGCTGCATGTCACTCGTCAAATTCATTGGATGCCATCGTTCTACATCTCAACTCTGACAGCACCTGTAAATATACAAAGTATATACATTTGTTATTGAAAAATGCAACATACTTAATATATAATAATGTGCAATACTGTGCAAGTTTTACCCTTATCGTATGGTCACATTCTAATATTGGGCATTTGCTCTGAAATTTCTGTCAACTTTCCATGTCATTTACTGAAAATATTCTTCATTTTCTAAATGAAAGTAAGCAAATTACGCCGATGAATAATGGTGAAATTAACATGACCAATATGATGTTTGAAAACTATAATTGGCTCAACCCCTCCCTCCTAAAAGCCCACATCAAAGAAAAATTTTGCGAGGGGAGGTCTTACAACAGAGCAAAATTGTTTTCTCTCTGCAACAATAAATGTACCCAACCCAAACCAAGTAGTGTTCATGCACGGAAAAGGGTACCACACGGATAATGGTCACTGCCACTGGGCAAATAGGGGTTATGTTGATTTAAATGGCCACTCGGCAGTGTCGCTTTTTGGGCAAGAAGAAGCAACCAGACAGCATCAATATTTGATTAATTTTTTAACTTACTATTTCTTACACGTTCACTTGTAGACATCCTTCATTGGCTGCAGTCGTCAAACTTTGCCACATAAAAACTTGTTGTTGTTGTTGTTCCCGGATTCCTCGTGCTTACTTTTCGGCAGCTCTCGATTGGCAAATTTGACGAAGGGGTGGGCTGATGTAGCCTGTATATATTTCGGATGTTGTAAACGTACACCGCCGGTCCAGAAATACCGAAGAATATCGTAGTATATAAAGGTAAAAATCACGATATAAAATAGGTAATAAACTCTAAGGGGGCCAATGAGCAAGGACTGGGAAAGTCAGGGGTGGGTCCGGATCCGGTGGACCTATCCCCTAGATCCGCGTCTGGTATTCTGCAAATGTTGTATCTCAGTAGTGTGTTTACATGGCAACTCATACGTGTCCTATAGTCATATAGCCTACAGTATTACATATACTAATTGGTGAATATTCGCACGCAAATATATGATAATATCTGGATTTTTGGTGGCCATATTGAATTTTTTACCATGACCAACGCATTCAATCAAGTCGTAACCTATTCTAAATGATTCATTATGTCCAAAAACCGTATAATAGCATTTTAAGTAATTAAAATATCTCTTGTGATAGTGGAGATATGGGATATTATAGATATATGGCGGCCATCTTGGATTTTTGCATATTTAACCTATTTCCGCAGCAGTAATTTCTTAGGACTTTTAGTATGTCATTCAGGACACTTCATAGAAGACCTCTGTGCCCAAAAAAATTCTGTTGTTTTTTTTCCATTTCAAAAGTTAGTTTGCCTGGACTACAACGATGTTGTTACCAGAATGTAACGTGATATAGTCTCAATAATAGTCACAGTAGTGCACATGAAATCAATACTATGATTGCATGGCAATACTAAACAACATCATTTATTATATGACTAAGTATTTCAGTCATTCTCATTGGCCGAAACACGACCACGTGATTATATACAAATTAAATGTAGACCTCTGAAAGGTTTGTTTACACGAATAAGCACTCTCGGACCGCGAGACCGGTCCGAGATGTGTGTATTCATGTAAACAAACCTATTGTTCACCTCCTTAGAGCGCATGCGTAAATTTGTTTGGGGGCCCTAAAATTAAAAAAAAAAAAAATTTAAAAATAATTATTGAAAATTGTGTGAAACCCAAAAAAAGGGAAGAAAAAAAAATTTCGGCCGGATATTTTGAAAAAAATATTTTAAAATTTAAAAAACATTTTTTTTTAAATAATTATTGAAAATTGTGTGAAACCCAAAAAGGCGAACAAATCTTTTTTCGGCCGGATATTTTGAAAAAAATATTGGCCAGAAATATTTTAATATGTGGCCAAAAAGTGTCATATAATAAAACAATTATAGTCTTTTGAGTCGGTGTACATGAGATTTACGGACCTTCGAAAAGTGATGTTCACGTCACTTTTCTCAGGTACGTAAATCTCATGTACACCTCCTCAAAAGACAATAATTGTATAATATCATGTAAGGCCGGGCAAACGGGTTCAATCCCGTTTTAACTTGCTGCATTGGGAGGAAAATCCCAAAATCAGAACGGAATATTTACATCGAGAAAAAAATATATTCAGCCCTGAAAATAGAATAACCTGACTTGATGCCAGGTCAATACCACATCAAGTCACTTGGCCCTTTCCCCTAGAATAGGATTACGAATAATCGTAATACTCACATAAGGGGCATAACCAGATTCAACTGTCACATACAAAATGCCGAAGATGTGTGAAGGCCAAACCAGTAGCCTATTTCACCAACATTGCAAAGTATACTTTTCCAACAAAGTATACTTTGAGGGAGAAATTTAAGAATTAAGAATAAATTTATTAATTTTTATTATGCTGAATTTATTATATTATCACAGCTGTGATAATGTAATACATTCAGTATAATAATTCTGCATACGTTTAATTATCAAATATATGCCGTTGTTAATTCTATATGAAATAATGCATTTCAGGAAAAATAAATGATTGCTAGAAAAGTATACTTTGCAATGTTGGTGAAATCGGCTACAGGTCTCAAGTCGGAATTCCGGTAAGGATGAACCCCGATCATTAAATTACCCATCGCATGCTCCCACCTACCACCCACTGAAAACCACAGACACAAACAAACACTTTAAAGGTTCTAAAATGTTGCCAAAACATGTTTTTGATGCGAATTATCGAAGAAAATAAATAAACAGCGGACGACATAATTTAATTCAGCATTAACCTCCCTACAACAGCCACCTCTCTACAACAGCCAGTTTTGCGTCTTCCAATGGGTGGCTGTTGTAGAGAGGTTGCACTGTACATGCATTTACAGTGTACTATTGTGATACAAATATATAAAAAAAATTATATCAATATATATATATCATATACAGATATGTATTTTAATTAGCTTGTATAATGGATTGCCTTTTATCAAACGCTAGATCTGTGAACTTAGCAATAGTGTGTATATCCGGTATGTGAACTCGCCTTCATTCTATTAAAGGTGCATGCCCACTCAGTAGGCACAAAATGTTCTTTATATCAAAGACCTAATCTGAGACATTTTTTGGTAAAATAAACATTCATTTTATATTAGACGTAAATTTCCAAACTCATATCAGGGGCGATAACCGTGTTTGCTTTTTGCGATATTACTGTTATTCGCTGTATTTATGTTTTGATGTGCAATGATCGTACTTTATAATCTGTCGAAAATATAATTTGTTTAGGTGACGCATTTAATTAATATAAATAATTAAAAAAGAATCATGCCTCATTTGCATATGAAAATAGCCTGATACCACCGCGAGTCACTATCAGTAAAATATATGTTACTAAATGAGTATATCTGTATAGCGGGTACTCGTAATTTTTACAACTGGTGGAATAGTGACACAATCATACACTTATTTAATTCCTATAAAGAACACCTTGTGCCTACTGAGTGGGTATGTACCTTTAAATACAAAACATCAAGCTCGACAATACACACCCATACACATAAACTGGGTCGGGTTGCCCGCATTTTAACATTTTTCGGTATATTTATTTATGTATATACATGTGTATTTCACATTAGGTGTAATTGATTTCGGTCATGGTATGTAAACCATACATAATTCACCTACACTGTACTCCTGATTTATATAAACCACACACGGTAAATTCTAAGTTTTATTTTAAATATATGTACTATGTTAAATATAATAAATCATAGTCGAAAACTAGAAAATGTGTTCATAGAACACGGATGCCCCACATACCGCTTTGATAATAAACAAGGCAAAATTCCAAGTGCAAAAGGGGAGATAATCCATGACCCGGGGGTCGAAACAAAAATCGAAATAAGCTTTGCGCCTCTACTCATCATATATACCATGTTTCAGATATTACAGTTTAAAAGTTTTACGAGTTACAAGACAAAATTGCCAAATTCTAAGTCGAAAAGGGAGAGAAAATCCATGACCCGGGGGTCAAATCAAAAACCAAAATAAACTTTGTGCATCTACTCATCATATTAAGGAAGCTACATACCAAGCTTCAGGTCTGTAGCTAGTATGGTTTAAAAGTTTTACAACTTACAAGGTTGGTGACGGACGGACGGACGGACGGACGGATGGACGGACGGACGTTCTTAAAAATTGTGTTTATGTGTCTACGAGCCACATTAGTCCATTTACCACTCTACCAGACCTATCAATTGTCTATAGTACAAGGTTTTTTGGTGGCTTTACATGCACGCGTGTGCCTTGAAATAATTCAGCTTGGTTGTCCTCTTGACGACATTGGGCAACTTTTTCAATGTGCAAATTAGTTTGTTTGATTTACTGGGTGAAGCAAACACCACTAATGCTGCTCTCCTCGAAACAGGTAAGCGGTTCTTCGCAGCTATGTATGGTCAGAAAACAGGAATCTCAATGGGCGCGGCACGCTACCAGATATATGCCAAGAAGAAAGGGAAGCCAATGAGCACCATGGCATTGCCTCCGACAGACAATAACATACTTCACCATGTTCGCAAGGCACATCTCCAGATGGTGTTGTGGAAGACGGCTGATCAACAGGACCCACCGGATGTGGATATCACACAGTTTGGGTGGCACATCAAGGTCAATATCCTGTCACCCACCTTTGACACTGGTCACCGGCACCTGCAGGTACCATCATTGCGTGTGTACAACTGGCGATGGGCAATCCATTCACTATAAAGGATGATGGAACGGGATGTGCACATCAAGACAGATGCCGATCCTGTGGACGAGGACGAATAATGTGTGGTATCAGACCGATACTATAACTTCAGTGTACGGAGGTGGTCACGGAGTCTTGAATAAGGCACTACTGTGCGTGCACTCCTGGACCAGCAGTGTCCATAAGAATACATAATAATAATAATACTATACTAATAATAGCAACTCATTTACATAAAGGTAACACACATACATGCCATCACTTTATAAATGCATTTATTGTAATCCTCGACCCTGAAAACATAATTATGTCTTGACACTATTTCTGAGAAATTATCCAATATAGTAGCAGGACTATCTAAAACAAACTAGGATTTTCGGTAATGGCGACAACTAATTTGCATAAAGAGAAATTGTATGCATCTAACAACTTTATAAATGCCGATATCGTAATCCTTGACCATGAAAATATAGTTATAGACACCATTTTAATGAATTTATAGTGCATAGTTATTGACCTATGACAGGAAATAGGTTTTCTGGTAATGGCAGCAACTAATTTGCACATTGAAAAAGTTGCCCAATGTCGTCAAGAGGACAACCAAGCTGAATTATTTCAAGGCACCCGCGTGCATGTAAAGCCACCAAAAAACCTTGTACTATAGGCAATTGATAGGTCTGGTAGAGTGGCAAATGGACTAATGTGGCTCGTAGACACATAAACACAATTTTTAAGAACGTCCGTCCGTCCATCCGTCCATCCGTCCATCCGTCCGTCCGTCACCAACCTTGTAAGTTGTAAAACTTTTAAACCATACTAGCTACAGACCTGAAGCTTGGTATGTAGCTTCCTTAATATGATGAGTAGATGCACAAAGTTTCTTTTGGTTTTTGATTTGACCCCCGGGTCATGGATTTTCTCTCCCTTTTCGACTTAGAATTTGGCAATTTTGTCTTGTAACTCGTAAAACTTTTAAACTGTAAGATCTGAAACATGGTATATATGATGAGTAGAGGCGCAAAGCTTATTTCGATTTTTGTTTCGACCCCCGGGTCATGGATTATCTCCCCTTTTGCACTTGGAATTTTGCCTTGTTTATTATCAAAGCGGTATGTGGGGCATCCGTGTTCTATGAACACATTTTCTAGTTTTCGACTATGATTTATTATATAACATAGTACATATATTTAAAATAAAACTTAGAAGGAAATTTACCGTGTGTGGTTTATATAAATCAGGAGTACAGTGTAGGTGAATTATGTATGGTTTACATACCATGACCGAAATCAATTACACCTAATGTGAAATACACATGTATATACATAAATAAATATACCGAAAAATGTTAAAATGCGGGCAACCCGACCCAGTTTATGTGTATGGGTGTGTATTGTCGAGCTTGATATTTTGTATTTAAAGGTACATACCCACTCAGTAGGCACAAGGTGTTCTTTATAGGAATTAAATAAGTGTATGATTGTGTCACTATTCCACCAGTTGTAAAAATTACGAGTACCCGCTATACAGATATACTCATTTAGTAACATATATTTTACTGATAGTGACTCGCGGTGGTATCAGGCTATTTTCATATGCAAATGAGGCATGATTCTTTTTTAATTATTTATATTAATTAAATGCGTCACCTAAACAAATTATATTTTCGACAGATTATAAAGTACGATCATTGCACATCAAAACATACATACAGCGAATAACAGTAATATCGCAAAAAAACAAACACGGTTATCGCCCCTGATATGAGTTTGGAAATTTACGTCTAATATAAAATGAATGTTTATTTTACCAAAAAATGTCTCAGATTATGTCTTTGATATAAAGAACATTTTGTGCCTACTGAGTGGGCATGCACCTTTAATAGAATGAAGGCGAGTTCACATACCGGATATACACACTATTGCTAAGTTCACAGATCTAGCGTTTGATAAAAGGCAATCCATTATACAAGCTAATTAAAATACATATCTGTATATGATATATATATTATATATAATATATATTTGTATCACAATAGTACACTGTAAATGCATGTACAGTGCAACCTCTCTACAACAGCCACCCATTGGAAGACGCAAAACTGGCTGTTGTAGAGAGGTGGCTGTTGTAGGGAGGTTAATGCTGAATTAAATTATGTCGTCCGCTGTTTATTTATTTTCTTCGATAATTCGCATCAAAAACATGTTTTGGCAACATTTTAGAACCTTTAAAGTGTTTGTTTGTGTCTGTGGTTTTCAGTGGGTGGTAGGTGGGAGCATGCGATGGGTAATTTAATGATCGGGGTTCATCCTTACCGGAATTCCGACTTGAGACCTGTAGCCGATTTCACCAACATTGCAAAGTATACTTTTCTAGCAATCATTTATTTTTCCTGCAAGAACACCTTCGTGATAGCCTAGTCCTATCGGATGGGGACTTAAATATAGTGGTCCCGACATGCAAGTCCCTTGACCAGAACTAAAGCATATATACTCAGCAAAAAAAGAAACGTCCCTCTTTTAAAGCTCATGTAACTTAACCCATGTATGTATAATATGTGCAATGTACGAGAACCTTACATCACGTTAACTTACGTCAACGTCGATTGTCATGAACTCTGATGGCGTATAGATAGCCGAGACGCTATCTGAGACGCTATGCCTAGAAAATTATTGAACGGCGCAAATAAAGCACCCAATAATGGACACAATTCACCCCGCGTTACCCGCTGTTGTGGTCCTTCTCGGCGTCATTTCAAGTAGAGGAACCAACTCTCTCTAACCAATTAGTCATCGTTTTAAGTGGCAGATCGTAAAGTTAGAATGAATAGCCAAGAATTCCCACAACCATAATTTTCGCAACCGCTGTAGCGCTGATAGAGGAAGTTGTCTAACGGCACACGTTTACGTGACTTTACGTCATTTATTCATGAATTACAGTATAAATGCACAGAAATTGAGGTCACGCAAGACGAATAATGTAAAACGGTATTTGCAAACGATTATGTGTCATTTTATAACATTATTACAAGCATGTCATTACATTCAGGATTTTTCATTTTGACCCCTATCCACCTCGCCGACGTATTGCTCCGAAACCGTCCAGGCTAGCAACACCTAATGAACTGGTATCGATCCATAATTGAATGAGCTTCATTTTTATCTGGAATTTATTACTGTAACTCTTTTGGGTATCTGGCAATCTTCACTTAAACAGGGAGGGACGTTTCTTTTTTTTGCTCAGTATATATTTGACGATTCTATGTCGGTGCGATATAAAATTATGTTCGTTCGAGTTTAGAATATGCTCTCAACTCCTTAAACACATGGAAGTCAGGCAAAGGTGGAATCACACCGAAAGATTTCACACATTAATTAATTAATCATTCCAAGTTGTCTTCAACAAGTACAAGTAGTTCTCTGTATAAATTTAAAGCATCGTGTACATTTATAGGAACTCTAAGATCGGGTATGAGGAATCGCGCTAGATCTTAAAATTCTCGATAAAATATTTTCCTACGTGTACCATATAAGTCATAGCAGGCTTTTACATCTTCTTGGTCAACTTTATTGCCAAAAGTATGACCACCAAACACTTCGGGAATAAAGTACATTAAATCTGGCTTTCCATTTGGTGTTTCAGCATTCTTTTGTGCGCGTATGGAATGAAGATTCCAGCTCGCAGCTACGCTGTCAAGTTCATCTTGGATTAGGCTTATAAAACAGAACTTTAAACATTCGACATGCACAGAATTAAATTCGTCAATTTCATCGCTATATTTTAGATCTTTAAAAAAGCTAATCCACCATTGGATTCATTGACGTCTTAAAGTTCCCCACCAAGCCTCTATTCTTTGATTAGAAACACTTCTTCCATATATAAAACGTTTAATACCAGACATACTGTTTGTATCATTATACCGGAAGTACGGTTGAAGGAGCGCAATAGTTGAGTTTTCGGTTCCTTTGTCGCAACGAAGGATTCTAGGGACAATTGCATGTGCTTTCAATGTTTCCAGATAATACATAGCAATTACAGCTGAGTTGTTACTCTGTGAAACCTCTAACCAAATTATTCTCCTGCTGTAACCATCTATAGCAGCGTGAATACAAAATCCATACGGCTTAAGTTTATCATATCCATCAACGTGCCACACATAATTTGGGCCATTTACTCGATATGTTCGTCTTTTCAGGCGATGCATTTTTCGCAAGTTAATACCTTCGGGGTCAATATGTCTCATGAGGGTCAGAACTTTATCCCTCGGTACTCTCAACCTGTGGTCATTTACCAACCGTCTGCACATCGAACGGTAACCAATACACTGGCCACTGATTTCAATTTCTTTCGATATGTAATCCACAACAATGTCATCAGGTGTATACGCTGTCCGTCGTCTTAGGTTGTTTTTTTCTTAGGACTCTTTTCAGCTGGCGCAGCGATAACCTAATTCCATTAACCACAAACAACAGTAGAATTATTTCCGGGTAGGTAAATCCACAGTAAAAATATTGTGCTATAAATTCGAGTCTTGTCGTTGTCGATTCTGTAATTGCTTCTGGTATATTCGATGGCACAATTGTCCTCACCAGGGGTATTCTCAACCATAAAATCACCAATACAGCCTCCATGGCTATTGGCAAGGTCTGAAATGAGATATTACATATATTGTAATTAAGTTTGCTAATTTCATTACATCAAATTGAAGTCGCAGTTGTGGATTGTCAAATATACTACCCATAGTTAACATTGTTTATCCAAAAATGTTTCGTTTCCTGCAAACCGTAGTACATGTATTAGTATACTCTTAGACAACTTTGCAATATTGTTTTGTATATCTAACACTAAGAAGCCAAATACTATAAGATTGTAAAAGTTACAATAATAGCTTGTTGAACGGCAATAGGATTATTACATAAATTACAGTTTTACCAATATAAACAAGAGTTGTCAGAAGACAACGAAGCGCGCATTGACCTTGGGGAAAATATAATCCATTTATCCTGGGCTCAGTGGGGGCGGCACATATGTGGATTTGTCACAGGGTGGTAGTGGACCATTAGAGCAATGCGTGTGTGCAATATGAAGCAGATCCGAGCAAGGAAACACAAAATAGAGGCCATTTACCCGAGCGATACGGTTTCGGGACCGCCAAGTATGTGACTTTGACCCTGTATTTGTCGCAGGGCGGTAGAGGACCCTTGGAGAAATGTGCGTGAAATATGAAGCAAATCCGAGCAGGGAAACAGAAAATATGGGCCATTTACCCGAGCGTTAAGGTTTTGTGACGCACAACGTATGTGACCTTAACCCTGGGATTAGCGGGGGCGGCACGGGTGTGGATTTGTCGCAGGGTGGTAAAGGGCCATTGGAGCAATGCGTGCGTGACATATGAAGCAGATCCGAGCAAGGATTTATTTACATGTACCCGAGCGTTAAGGTTTTGAATTTGTGAAGACGGACGGATTCGTTACAGCATGATAGAGTGTCATCAGACGAATGCATAATATGAACTATCAAGGTGTTCCCTGTAAGGAAACAGAAGCTATAAGAAATTTACCCCAACGTTAAGTTTATGAACGCACTAAGTTTTCGACCTTGACCCTGGGGTAAGGGGTGGGCGTTGGGTTAAGGATTTGCTACAGCATGATAGAGGATCATCTGCGGAATGCATATATGAAATACCAAGGTGTTCCATGCAAAGAAACAGAAGTTATAATACATTTACCCCAACGTTAAGTTTGTGGACGCCGACAACGCCGATGCCGATGCTGACGACGCCGACGACGACGCCGGGGGTATGCCGTAAGCACTCTCTGCACTTCGTGCAGGCGAGCTAAAAACTACAGAACAAGAGGTAGACTAGAATGTCATGTCTATTAATCGCTGTCGTGGATGTCATAGTACTATGTCTAAGCAAGAGGCACGTCGTTAACACTACGTTAATCCTCTCGCTGTGCATTGGGTGCAGGAAGCCTGGTACATATGAGTCACTCTGTCATGTTCAGTTAAATACACTGTTGCCAAGACTTATTGAAATCCATCATGCTAAACGTAAAGTGTTATGGACGGACGCGCGGACAGATGCACGGACATCGACTAACGCTATATATCCCATTTTCGCTAGGGGACAAACACGATACACGTTGTCGTTGATCAGCAACACACACAGTTTTTGCTGTGATCGTTTCATTATGGACCTATCAATGTCGGAAAGGGGGTGCATCGTTTTGGGGTTTGCATCGGCGGGGAACATGAACGAATATACACATACCAATGATTAAACATTTTAGTTACCTCACTTAAGTATACTTACAAGTACTTGCTATTGCAATCGTCGCATGTACTGTCAGCTACTGGAACGTGTGTACATGTATCGTCCACCATCAGATTTCCCGCTTCGTTATAACCTTACACCTCACACATAATGCGTAATACCTAACACATACTACGTAAGACATAATACATAAGTACTAAGACAAAATGGCCCTAATAGGCTTCCGTACATTACCACCCATGTAGTGTATGCTCCTGTGTATTTGGCTGCTTTACAATCCTATCACACACAAATGTGTCGTCTGCTGTTTTTTCATTATTTTCAATTTTTCTTCATAAAAACATGGTTTAACAGCACTTAGAATCATTTCCATTGGAAAGGATTCTAAATGCTGTTAAACCATGTTTCATTGAGAGAGAAAAAGACAAACTATAACATAACAGCAGACGGCCATTTGTTTCTCGCATTATAAGGGCTAAACAAATGTGATGTGATTTCCAACATGTCTGAATGTTATTGCAAGTCTAACAATCTGCATATTATTTCCATGCGCCTCTGCCCTAGCAATGCCTGTACAATGGAACTTCTCTAAACCGAACAACAACAAACATATGTGATCATAAGTTTGATGGGTTTCTTGGTCATTTATCTCTGAGGTGATAATGCCTGTTTGTGATCGCCTAGCACACATGGCTCGGAATAATAAAATTCATGATTTACAGTGGAACCACTGTACGAGTTGTTTGCTGGAGGTATATGTAACACGAGACACTCAACAACAGGGGCCCGTTTCACTCAACTTCGTAGAACTAAAATGTAAAATGTTCGTAATTGCAAACTTATGATTGTCTGTAAATTACACGTTAACAATGTTTTCTTGTAAACAATTATTGGATTTACATTTAGTGAGCAGCCTATGCTCAATAAATGTAAATCCATCAATTGAACTTTCCAGACGATCCTAAATTTGCACTTACGAACATTTTAGTCATACAAAGTTTATTGAAACCGCCCCCTGAACTGTAAAGCAGCCAGACTGACTGCCTGTTATAGATGCGGTCATTCACTCAGAATTGTATCTGTATTATCTATGGTAGTCTGTAATATAAATGTGCTAAATAAACAACTAATTGCATCCTGGTATTCTGTTCATATTTACCTACAGACCGGCCTATCTACACAAGAAATCAGTAACACTGATTGATGATCCCCTATAAAAAGATCATTTCACCTTGACCTTCAGCAAAGGGGCCACGTGGGTGGGCTAAAGAATGAAATATGGATGCTGACAAATAAGTATATGAAGTTTCAAGTCAATCAGACGTATGGTAACTACCGAGATACAGTTGGGTCAGCGGGAAAGTGCACACACGAACGAACACGACAGGTTGGAACCAACCTGTCGTGTTCGTCCGTGTGTGCACTTACACGCTGACCCCACTGTAGTAGGTAGCCGAAAGATTTAGCACAAATCTTGGGACAGACGGACAGGGTGGCGACTATATGTATCCCCAAACTGTTAGTGGGATTGATAAAAAAGGGAGGCTGTATGATATTCGGCCCCCAGCTGAGAAAAACGACTACACGATTTACGAACATAGCCCCAGGTGGGCCTGCATACCTTGCACTGTCAACCAGGGCCTGCCGTGCCTAGAATTCGATCCCATCTTCATAAAACTGTTATCAAAAGGTGACGATATATCTTCAATAAACTTGCATATTAAATCGGGGTCAGCAAAATTATTTAGCATTTGACGGTCTTCTCCGATTGCAATTGGGAGTATCTATTAAGATGTCCACCAATGATACACACACTAACAATCAACGTACTGAAACTAGGTTAGCTCCACAAGATTACTAACAAGTACTTTTTATTTATATAATGATGTTTAATGCCTTATAATCAGCTAATGTCATTTTAGGTTGGTTACCAGGGTAAAATCCCATATCACATGTGTATAGATAGAAGGAAAATCCCAAAATCAGAACAGAATATTTACAGAAAATAAATATAGTCGGTGTAGGTGTACATGGCTTCGCACACTTTACATATATTTTGATAATTATCAGAAACAAGTATACAAACAAGAATTCTGCGGAATCAAATGTCTCGCCTTGTCCCGCCGCCTTGACCTCGAGCCTGGGCCAGAAAGCAATTTTCACTGGCCCGAACGTATTATACAACTAGAGGATTGTTTCACAGACAAAAACATATGTCTCCCCAATACCACCACTGCATGTTATCAGGACTTGGAAAAGTAGAATTTAAGGCAGCAACACCATATATGTAGCTACCTTGTATTTCCTGCATACTTTTGAAGATACGCGCGACACAAGTTGAATATCCCCACTGTTCACTAAGTCAAGGGCCATAACTCCGTGAATACATGATGAATCCGCATCTAAAGCCCCAGGTGCGCACCTTCACACGATTACCAGTATTCCTGTAAAGTTTCACGACTCTAACTGAAATACATTTGGAGATACGCGCGACACAAGTTGAAAATCCCCACTTTTCACTAAGTCAAGGGCCATAACTCCGTGAATACAGGATGAATCCGCATCTAAAACCCCAGGTGCGCAACTTCACACGATGACCAGTATTCCTGTAAAGTTTCACGACTCTAACTGAAATACATTTGGAGATACGCGCGACACAAGTTGAAAATCCCCACTTTTCACTAAGTCAAGGGCCATAACTCCGTGAATACAGACGAATCCGCATCTAAAACCCCAGGTGCGCAACTTCACACGATGACCAGTATTCCTGCAAAGTTGCACGACTCTAACTGAAATACATTTGGAGATACGCGCGACACAAGTTAAAAATCCCCACTTTTCACTAAGTCAAGAACCATAACTCCGTAAATACAGGATGAATCCACATCTAAAACCCCAGGTGCGCAACTTCACACGATGACCAGTATTCCTGTAAAGTTTCGCGACTCTAACTGAAATACTTTTGGAGATACGCACGACACAAGTTGAAAATCGCCACTTTTCACTAAGTCAAGAGCCATAACTCCGTGAATACTGGACGAATCCGCATCTAAAACCCCATGTGCGCAACTTCACACTATGACAAGTATTCCTGTAAAGTTTCACGACTGTAACTCAAAAACTTTTGGAGATATGCACAAGACAAATTGTGTGACGGACAGACAGACGGACACAGACGGACGGACGGACGGAGTTCCTACGAATGGATACTTGTTGGGTTTTTACTGTATAAAAAAAATACCCAAAAATACCCAACACTAACCCTAACCCTACCCAATAAGACCCCTAAAAAGCTTGCCCAGCAAACGAGAGAGCATTTGTTTGGTACTTTTGTACCCAACAAGTGCCCTTTCGTTTGCCCGGACAGACGGACGGACAGACGGACGGACAACCAAGCCAAAACCAATATGTCTCCCCATTCATGGGGGAGACATAATTATTGACTAGTGAGCAATAGAATATCAGATTATATCGCTTACTAGTCAATAATTGTGTTATTATATGATAATAGTCCGTATATAGCACTTACGACCTTATGCTACTAGACAAAAATTGAAAAAGAATTTGAAAAAAAAATGGAAAAAAAAGTTTAAATATTAACAAAAACTAGAAATGGACGCTTGTCGACAAGCGCATGTGTATCCCCCTCCCCAGATACACAAGTAGTTTGAAAAAAGGGTGTTCGAGTTATGCTCCGGAGACAAAATCAGTGACGGAAAAACAAAGGGAGATAACTAAATAATTAGTGATGCAAGAGTTGTCATTCTTGCGTGACACATCTTTAGGGTCGTGGTCTATGCATGTGTGAAGTTTCATGAAAATATTCCAAAGGGTGTTCGAGTTATGCTCCGGACACGAAATCAGTGCACGAAACAATAAAGGGAGATAACTAAGAAATTAACGACGCAAGAGTTGTCATTCTTACGTGCGACACACCTTTGGGTCGTCTTCTATGCATGTGTGAAGTTCAATAAACTAGAAAATGTGTTCATAGAACACGGATGTCCCACATATCGCTTTGATAATAAATGAGGCCAAATTGCAAGTCAAAATTTTCTTTTACCTGAGCGTTAAAGTTTTTTAAGCACCAAGTATGTGACCTTGACCCTGTGCTTGGCGGGGGCAGGACGAACGTGGATTTGGCACAGGGCGGTAGAGGACCATTATAGCAATGCGTATATGAAGTATGAAGCTGATCCGTGGTAGGGAACAGAAATTATAAGATATTTACCCGAGCGTTAAAGTTTTTGAAGAACCAAGTATATGACCTTGACCCTGGGCTTGGCGCAGGAGAAACGTGGATTTCGCACAGGGTGGTAGAGGACCATAAGAGAAATGCGTATATGAAGAATGAAGCTGATCGGTGAAAGAAAACAGAAATTATAAAATATTTACCTGAGCGTTAAAAGTTATTGAAGCACTAAGTATGTGATCTTGACCCTGGGCTTGGCAGGGGAAGGACGAACGTGGATTTGGCACAGGACAGTAGAGGACCATTAGAGCAATGCGTATATGAAATATGAAGCTCATCCGTGAAAGCAAACAGAAATTATAAGATATTTACCCGAGCGTTAAAGTTTTTGAAGCACCAAGTATGTGACCTTGACCCTGGGCTCGGCGGGGGTAGGACGAACGTGAATTTAGCACAGGGCGGTAGAGGACCATTATAGCAATGCATATATGAAATATGAAGCTGATCCGTGAAAGACAACAGAAATGATAAGATATTTACCTGAGCGTTAACGTTTTTGAAGCACTAAGATTGTGACCTTGACCCTGGGCTTGGCGGGGGCAGGACGAACGTGGATTTGGCACAGGACAGTAGAGGAGCATCAGAGCAATGCGTATATGAAATATAAAGCTGATCCGTGAAAGCAAACAGAAATTATAAGATATTTACCCGAGCGTTAAAGTTTTTGAAGCACCAAGTATGTGACCTTGACCCTGGGCTCCGCGGGGGCAGGACGAACGTGGATTTGGCACAGGGCGGTAGAGGACCATTACAGCAATGCATACATGAAGTATGAAGATGATCCGTGAAAGACAACAGAAATTATAAGATATTTACCTGAGCGTTAAAGTTTTTGAAGCACTAAATATGTGACCTTGACCCTGGGCTTGGCGGGGGCAGGACGAACGTGGATTTGGCACAGGACAGTGGAGGACCATTGGAGCAATGCGTATATGAAATATGAAGCTGATTGGTGAAAGAAAACAGAAATTATAAGATATTTACGCGAGCGTTAACGTTTTTGAAGCACCAAGTATGTGACCTTGACCCTGGGCTTGGCGGGGGTAGGACGAACGTGGATTTGGCACAGGGCGGTTGAGGACCATTAGAGCAATGCATATATGAAATATGAAGCTGATCCGTGAAAGAAAACAGAAATTATAAGATATTTACCTGAGCTTTAAAGTTTTTGAAGCACTAAGTATGTGATCTTAACCCTGGGCTTGGCGGGGGCAGGACGAACGTGGATTTGGCACAGGGCGGTAGAGGACCATTAGAGCAACGCGTATATGAAATATGAAGTTGATCCGTGAATGGAAAGAAAAATAACTAGAGCAGCTTGAGCTGCATCAACGGTTTGAGCCTCAAACATTGATTTCATGTGTAACTAAGCTTTAGCCCAAGGTGTAAACTATCGGTTGCAAAAAGAATTTCTGAAGTTTTAGAATGAACAGTCCAACATTATTGTGTTCGCATCATCACACCGATGTGGGGCCGGTTAGCTTAGAGGTAGAGCGATGGACTCGGAGCGAGGGATACCGGGTTCGATCCTCAGCCAAAGTTTTAGCTAAAGGACTGAAATATCGACTACAGCAAAAACAATTGAAATCGAATGATAAATAACGAAGCTGACGTCACATCCGTTTGCTCTATATTGAAAATTTGAAAAATACGTTCATCTTTGACATCGAATAGAGCGGTAAGTAGTCAAGATATAGCTCTGAAAATTATCATCTTTCATGCGGCTGACACTTCCCTATCACCCTGGCAAGAAATTATGTTGCTGACAGTACGGTACAAATTGGAAAACGTTTGTAAAGACCACCCGTTATCAGCCGAAATTCGGCAAAATCGTTGAAAAGTATGTACATTTTTATTTTCAACTTCAAATGCATATAGCTCTTTTATTTGAGCAGATAGCCGAAAACTGTCAGTGACTTTGAGATAGAGAATTTTGTCAGCTTTCCAATGCAAAAAGGATTCTTGAAATCGGTTGGAAAATAAGGAAGTTATATGAAGTATGACGTCACTTGTTTTCCGTTTTGTGGAAAGTAGCATTAAAATATGAATGAAAATCTCTGAGTCTCTGCTCACACTTGATCCGAATCGGCTTGCAAAATTTGAAGTCGATCCGACCAGCGGTTTGGTGTAGATGGAGGGAGCCCGTAAGTCAGCGGATGATTATTTTTCGATAGTTATCGCCCTTAAATTGCAGCTTACGCCATTTGTAAATACACTTAAAACGGAAATTAAATATGTGCAATATTCCACCAGTGAAGTTTTCGTTTGTTTTTCACCATAGGCCGGGCACAAAGCGTGAAAGTTTTAGCTAAAGGACTGAAATATCGACCGCAGCAAGAAATTTTGAAATCTATTGATAAATAACAAAGCTGACGTCACATCCGTTTTGCTCTATTTTGAAAACTTGAAAAAAAGACGTTACATCAATTTGACATCCAATGAACCGGAAGTAGTCAATATAGAGCTCTGAAAATTATCATCTTTTATGCGCCTGACACTCCCCTATCACACTGGCAAGAATTTATGTTGCTGACATTACTGTACAAATTGGAAAACGTTTGTAAAGACCACCCGTTATCAGCCAAAATTCGGCAAAAATTCGGCAAAATCGTTGAAAAGTATGTACATTTTTCAACTTCAAATGCCTATAGCTCTCTTATTTGACCAGATAGCCGAGAACTGTCAGCAGGTTCGAGATACTCGGAGAATTTCGTCAGCTTTCCAATGCAATAAGAATTTTTGAAATCGGTTGGAAAATAAGGAAGTTATAGAAAGTATGACGTCACTTCCGGTTTCGTGGAAAGTGGTATTAAGAGATATCTGTCGATCCGACCAGCGGTTTGGGCTGTAGACTGAACGGCTGAATAAAAAAACAAATTAAAAAAACAAAAAAAAAAAACAAACGAATACAATAGGTTTTCGGCGTAGCTGAAAGCCGCCTCAAACCTAATAAGATATTTACCTGAGCGTTAAAGTTTTTGAAGCACCAAGTATGTGACCTTGACCCTGGGCTTGGCGGGGGGGCAGGGCGAACGTGGATTTGGCACAGGGCGGTAGAGGACCATTAGAGCAATGTGTATATGAAATATGAAACTGATCCGTGAAAGAAAACAGAAATTATAAGATATTTACCGGAGCGTTAAAGTTTTTGAAGCACCAAGTATGTGACCTTGACCCTGGGCTTGGCGGGGGCATGACAAACGTGGATTTGGCACAGGGCGGTAGTGAACCATCAGAGCTATGTGTATATGAATATGAAGCAGATCGGTGGAAGGATGAAGAAATTATGAGACATTTACCCGAGTGTTAAAGTTTTGTGACGGACGGACGGACGGGAGGACGGGACGGGACGCACGTTCCTACGAATGAATACTTGTTGGGTTTTTACTGTATAAAAATACCCAACAAGAGTACCCAACACTATCCTAACCCTACCCAATAAGATCCCCGTACGCTTACAACAAGTACCCATTCGTGTGTGCGGACAGACGGACGGACAAGGGTAACACTAAATGCCCCCTCCACTGTCGTGGTGGGACATACAAATATTCCAAAGGGTGTTCGAGTTATGCTCTGGATACGAAATCAGAGCATGAAACAACAAAGGGAGATAAGTAAACAAGAATTCCGCGGAATCAAATGCCTCGCCTTGTCCGGCCTTGACCTCGAGCCTGGGCCCGAAAGCAATTTTCACTGGCCCGAACATATTATACAATTATTGACTAGTGAGCCATGGAATATCCGATTATATTCTATGGCTCACTAGTCAATAATTGTTTTATTATCTGATAATAGTCTGTATATAGCACTTACGACCTTATGCTACTAGACAAAAATTTAAAAAGAATTTGAGAAAAAAAAAGAAAAAAGAAATGGAAAAAAAAAAAATTAAAAATAATAATGCTTGCTACTGGAGCCCAGAATTGTTTTTTAATAGTCCTATATTTATCTACATATATCTGCACAGGTCCACATAATGCCACAATATTTTCAACACAGTTTACGGAAATATAATACATTGTATACAATGTAGTAATTTACCTGTATAAATTACCTGTGGTCAGAGTGGTCAATACTGGACATTTGCACGGGTCTTCATGCATTATTGTCCAGTTTCTAGAGTGCGCAAAACAAAAAAGGGAGATAACTCAACAAAAACTAGCTACACAAGAGTTGTCATTCTTGTGCGCGACACACCTCCGGGTCGTGGTCTATGCATGTGTGAAGTTTCATGAAAATATTCCAAAGGGTGGTCGAGTTATTCTCCGGACAGGAAATCAGTGCGCGAAAACAAAAAAAGGGAGATAACTAAAAAATTAGCTATGCAAGAGTTGTCATTCTTGTGCACGACACACCTTCGGTTCGTGGTGTAATTGAATGTGTGAAGTTTCATAAAGATATTCCAAAGGGTGGTCGAATTATGGTCAATCAGTGCGCGAAACGTCCATAGTTGTCGGACGGGAGGACGGACGGACGGGAGGACGGGACGCACGTTCCTACGAATGAATACTTGTTGGGTTTTTACTGTATAAAAATACCCAACAAGAGTACCCAACACTATCCTAGCCCTACCCAATAAGATCCCCGTACGCTTACAATAAGTACCCATTCGTGTGTGCGGACGGACGGACGGAGAAGGGTAACACTAAATGCCCCCTCCACTATCGTGGTGGGGCATAAAAATATTCCAAAGGGTGTTCGAGTTATATGAAACAACAAAGGGAGATAAGTAAACAAGAATTCCGCGGAATCAAATGCCTCACCTTGTCCCGCCTTGACCTCGAGCCTGGGCCCGAAAGCAATTTTCACTGGCCCGAACATATTATACAATTATTGACTAGTGAGCCATGGAATATCCGATTATATTCTATGGCTCACTAGTCAATAATTGTTTTATTATATGATAATAGTCTGTATATAGCACTTACGACCTTATGCTACTAGTCAAAAATTTAAAAAGAATTTGAACAAAAAAATGAAGAAAAAAAATGGATTTTTTTTTTTAAAAATTAAAAATAATAATGCTTGCTACTGGAGCCCAGAATTTTTGTTAATAGTCCTATATTTATCTACATATATCTGCACAGGTCCACATAATGCCACAATATTTTCAACTCAGTTTACGGAAATGTAATATACAATGTAGTAATTTACCTGTATAAATTACCTGTGGTCAGAGTGGTCAAGACTGGACATTTGCACATGCTAGTACATGCACAGGTGAATGGTTCTCCCA
This sequence comes from Conchocele bisecta, assembly GCA_029237695.1. Classification (NCBI taxonomy): domain Eukaryota; kingdom Metazoa; phylum Mollusca; class Bivalvia; order Lucinida; family Thyasiridae; genus Conchocele; species Conchocele bisecta. The sequence goes on along the minus strand of JAQRGA010000034.1, from coordinate 58,679 downwards.
GTCTATATTGTTCAACCGGAGAAGGCTATTGTTCTCTCTACAGGTAAGGTGTACAGAGCACACGAGAAAACGGGTCTTCATGCATTATTGTCCAGTTTGTAGAGTGTGCAAAACAAAAAAAGGAGATAACTCAAAAATTAGCTATGCAAGAGTTGTCATTCTTGTGCGCGACACACCTCCGGGTCGTGGTCTATGCATGTGTGAAGTGTCATGAAAATATTCCAAAGGGTGGTCGAGTTATGTTCTGGACAGGAAATCAGTGCACGAAAACAAAAAAGGAGATACTCAAAAATTAGCTATGCAAGAGTTGTCATTCTTGTGCACGACACACCTTCGGTTCGTGGTCTAATTGAATGTGTGAAGTTTCATAAAAATATTCCAAAGGGTGGTCGAGTTATGGTCAATCAGTGCGCGAAACAAAAAATGGAGATAACTCAAAAATTAGCTATGCAAGAGTTGTCATTCTTGTGCGTGACACACGCTAGTGTCGTGGTCTATGCATGTGTGAAGTTTCATGAAAATATTACAAAGGGTGGTCGAGTTATGCTCCAGACACGAAATCAGTGCGCGAAACAAAAAAGGGAGATAACTAAAAAAAATAGCTATGCAAGAGTTGTCATTCTTGTGCGTGACACACCTTCGGGTCGTGGTCTATGCATGTGTGAAGTTTCATGAAAATATTCCAAAGGGTGTTCGAGTTATGCTCCGGACAAGAAGTGTCTGCGGCGGACGCAGACGGACGCGGACGCGGCCCGCTGTCAAATCCATAGTATCCCCCGACGGACTCCGGGGGATACAATAATGCTCGCTACTGGAGCCCAGACTTTTGTTTAATAGTCATATATTTATCTACATATCATATCTGCACAGGTCCACATATTGCCACAATATTTTACAGTTTACGGAAATGTAATTTACCTGTATAAATGTAATTTACCTGTATAAATTACCTGTAATAATTTACCTGGACAGTTAGTGGTCAGTCCGGACATTTGCACATGCACAATGTGTTCAACTGGAGGCTATTCTCTCTACAGGTAAGGTGTACAGAGCACACGAGAAAACGGGTCTTCATGCATTAATGTTCAGTTTGTAGCATAGAAAGAAATAGAGTTTGACCTTGACCCTGGAGCCCGGATTTTTTTTTAATAGTCCTATATTCATCTACATATCATAGTAAAGGTATGTATAAAGTTTGATGACTGTAACTGATAAGGTGTTGAAGTAATGACCGTAACACGAAAACTTAACATTGAATGTTATCAGTAATTAATCAGATAATGTAGGATCAGTAATAATCTTACTACTTTTATAATAGGCAATAACCAAATTCAACTCGCAGGTAAGAAAAGAGCCACAGATATAAAAACGTACATGAGGGCCAAACCAGGCAAATTGTGATACCGATAAGGAGGAACCCCTACCGTTAATTTACGCCTTCACGTTCGTCCGACCAACCACCCACTGGATCCGACTAAAGGGATATTCAACTATTGGACGTAAATGTTGACGCCGATGTATACGTGTATATGTGTTGACGCCGACGACGCTTCCGTCAAACAACTACTAGTTATTTAAGCGGAAAAAAGTGGGTCAAAGTCCAATGTTGTCAGTTGCTGATGTTGAGCAATAGCTGATTATTGTTTTATGGTGTTTAACGACAGCTATGGTCATTTAAGGTCGGGCCAACGGGTTTGTTCCCGTATTTAATCTGCTGCATGGGGGGGGGCGGGGAGATATTTACATCGAAAAGAAACAATATATTCAGAACTGAAATTAGAATAACCTGACCTGCATTGGCAACGGAATATTTACATCCAAAAAAATAATGACCTGGTGCAAATTCCACACCACACCAAAGTCACTTGGCCCCTTCCCCTAAAAGTAATAGGTCGAGATTCCCTTGAGGATGAATCCCGATCGTTAAATTACCCATCGCATGCTGCCACCCACAGCCGATTATGGTGTACAAGTTTGATAGCCGTAGGTGTTATAGTGGCCGAGGAATGGACTTAAATGCACAAAGGATGGATGGATGGATGGACGGACAGACAAGGGTAAATTATAAAAAGACAAGAAATGAGGAAATGTAAATCTAGGGAATTTCCACATTTTGGTAAATATCCAGCGTACAATAAAAGAATAAAGTCCAACAATCGTGTGAAATCAATGTCGTTTACTAAAATATATTATCACAGTCACATGCAGGAGGTGGGTGAGCATCTATACGGTTCACAACAGTTACAGTGTCATGGTGGGCTACAACAGAAGACATACATATGGCTGTGACTGGAGAAATGGGGGCTTATGGCATTTGTGACCAATGTAGCTCCTATAGTCGATTTCACCAAAATTGCAAAGTATACTTAATATCTACTTTGAGGGAGTAATCATTTATTTTTCCCAAAATGCATTATTTCACATAGAACTAACCACTACATATATTTAATTATTAAAAGTATGCAGAATTATTAAACTGAATTTATTACATTATCACAGCCTAAATGGCTGTGATAATGTAGTAAATTCAGAATAATAAAAATTAATAAATTTATCCTTAAATTGAAAATTGCTTCCTTGTTTCACTGAAATGTATATCTGATAATAATATACGGTCATGGTTGTCAAGCACATAGACATATATTTGAATTACAGTGGAATCTCTAAAACTGTCACCCTGGGGACCTCCCAGGGTGTCCAGTTTAGAGAGGTTCCAATGTATCTATATTCCTTGTTAGAAGCATGGCCGGCGTTTCATTGATGGAATGGCGAACAGTGCAGATCCTGATCAGACTGTGCGGATGCACAAGCTGATCTGGCTCTACACTGGTCGCAAAATCCATAAACCCCATTTCTCCAGTCACAGCCACATTATCATGATTTAACAATTACATCTGGCAATAACACATGACTGTTGTCACGTCCTGTAACTACAACACTTTCTGAGCTGGAACGAGATTCTCATTTTTTGCCGTCTGCTGATTATTTTTTATTTTCCATTTTTCTCGTCCAAAACATGCTTTGACAACATTTTAGAATCATTTCCAATGGAAACGATTCTAAAGTGTTGTCAAAACATGTTTCCAATTGAAATGATTCTGAAGTGCTGTCAAACAATGGTTTTGTTGAGAAAGACGACAAAATATAAAACAACAATTTTGTTTCCACAATTATAAGGGTTAAACTCGCACAGTTTGATTGGTTGAGCCTGTTCAGGCTCTGGCAATAAAACTGATTTGGTGTAAAGTTGTTTGTTTGTTTGTTTATTAGTGTTTAACGGCCTATCAACAGCTAAGGTCATGTAAGGCCGGGCAAACGGATTCGATCCCATTTTAACCTGCTGCATTGGGGGGAAAATCCCCAAATTAGAACGGAATATTTACATCGAGAACAAATATATTCCGCCCTGAAATTAGAATAACCTGACCTGGTGCCAGGTCCATACCACACCAAAGTCACTTGGGGGGTATAACCACATAAGGGGTATAACCAGATTCAACTGTCGCATACAAAATGCCAAAGATGTATGTGAGGGCCAAACCAGGTCTCCAGTCGGGATTCCGGTAAGGATGAACCCCGATCGTTAAATTACCCATCGCGCGCTCCCACCTGCCACCCACTGTAAAGTTGTAAAACTAGAGATTATGTTTGTAAAACACGGGTATGACTCCTGGCATACTGGACCAGAACTGAATATTTACAATAAACCAGATGGCCACGGCCCGCATGTTGAGCCCGCCGAGGCATTTGATGGTATTTTTAAAAACTTTACGCAGATTTCGGACGCACGGACACCCGGACGTCATTGTGATCACTATGTCTCGCTTTCCGCAAGCGAGCTAGACAAAAAAATATATATTCAGAATAATCCGGATCTGATGCCAGGTAACAAAAGAGCCCAAGATAAAAACATAACTGAGGGCCAAACCAGGCAAATCATGATTGCTATAAGGAGGAACCCCTACCGTTAATTTATGCCATCACGTTTGCCCGAACAACCACCCGCCCAGTCACTTGTAACATCTGCAAGCCCAGCAGGGTAACAGTAGCCTATTTCATCAACATTGCAAAGTATACTGTACTTTACTAGCAAAGTATACTTTGAGGGAGTAATCACTTATTTTTCCTGAAATGCATTATTTCATATAGAACTAACAAATGCATATATTTCATGATTAAAAGTATGCAGAATTATTATACTGAATTTATTACATTATCACAGCCAAATTGGCTGTGATAATGTAATAAATTCAGTATAATAATAAATTTATCATAAAATTGAAAATTACTCCCTCAAAGTATACTTTGCTACTAAAGTATACTTTGCAATGTTGATGAAATGGGCTACTGGTAGGCCCTGGACACTGCGAAGGGTGTTGGTTGAACACCGAACCCGGTGAAAGACGTGCCAACTAAGACCAACATGGATAAAATATATAGGGAAAGTTGGTTAGTACATGTTTGTTTGTTGGGGATTAACGGCCTATCAACAGCTATGGTCATTTAAGACCGGGTCAACGGGTTTAGTACTAAATCCCATATATTACCTGTACAAGTACATGTACAAATGGGGGGAAAATCCCAAAATCAGAACTGAATATTTACAATAACAAAACTATATATTCAGCCCTGAAATCAGAATAATCCTGATCTGATGCCAGGTCCTCGCCACACCCGAATCACTTGGCCCCCTCCCAAAAGCAGTAGGATCAGTAATAATCTTATTACTTTTATAATGGGCAATAACCCAATAACCCAATTCAACTCCCAGGTAACAAAAGAGCCAAAGATAAAAACCAGGCAAATCGTGATTCCTATAAGGAGGAGTGAGTGAGTGAGTGAATAGGGTTTAACGTCCGCTTTTCTGACATAGAGGTACAAGCCTCAGGGAGTCTACACGCAGACGGGTCAACGGGGTCGTGTCCCGTATCCACCTGTCCAAGGGGGGTAAATCCCAACTTCAGAACTCAATATTTACAATTAAAATATATATTCAGTCCTGAAATTAGAACAACCTGATCTGGTGCCAGGCCCTCGCCACACCAGCATCATTTATCCCATCCCCTAAAAGTAATAGGATTAGCGCTAATCTTACTTTTATATATGGGGCATAGCCCGACTCAACTCTCACATACAAGAAAGCCAAAAATGTACATGAGTGAGTGAGTGAGTGAATAGGGTTTAACGTCCGCTTTTCTGACATGGAGGTACAAGCCTCAGAGAGTCTACACGCAGACGGGTCAACGGGGTCGAGTCCCGTATCCACCTGTCCGAGGGGGGTAAATCCCAACTTCAGAACTCAATATTTACAATCAAAATATATATTCAGTCCTGAAATTAGAACAACCTGATCTGTAGCCGATTTCATCAACATTGCAAAGTATACTTTACTAGCAAAGTATACTTTGAGGGAGTAATCATTTATTTTTTCCTGAAATGCATTATTTCATATAGAACTAACAAATGCATATATTTCATGATTAAAAGTATGCATTAATTATACTGAATTTATTACATTATCACAGCCAAATTGGCTGTGATAATGTAATACATTCAGTATAATAAAAATTAATAAATTTATCATAAAATTGAAAATTTCTCCCTCAAAGTATACTTTGCTACTAAAGTTAACTTTGCAATGTTGATGAAATAGGCTACTGGTGCCAGGCCCTCGCCACACCAGCATCATTTATCCCATCCCCTAAAAGTAATAGGATTAGCGCTAATCTTACTTTTATATATGGGGCATAGCCCGACTCAACTCTCACATACAAGAAAGCCAAAAATGTACATGAGGGCCAAATCCGGTATAGTGGGTTCCGGAAAGTATGAACCCAATCGTTAAGCCAGTTTAGTCGCCTTTTACGACAGACAAGCAATGGCTACCGCAGCACTATTCTCAGGATCAGTTGATCCCGCCCCGGTGCCTGCACGGGGCCCTATAAGGAGGAATCCTACCGTTAATTTACGCCGTCACGTTCACCCAACCAACCACCCGCCCACCCACTTGCAACATCTAGAAGCCCAGCAGGGTAACTGGTAGACCCTGCAGCCGATTTCACTAACATTGCAAAGTATACTTTTCTATGAAAGTATATTTTGAGGGAGAAATCATTTATTTTTCCCGAAATGCATAATGTCCTATAGAACTAACGACTGCATATATTTGAATACTATAAGTATGCAGAATTATTATACTGAATTTATTACATTATCACAGCCAAAATGGCTGTGATAATGTAATAAATTCAGTATAATAAAAAATAATAAATTTATCCTAAAATTGAACATTTTTCCCCGAAAATATACTTTGCTAGGAAAGTATACTTTGCTAGAAAAGTATACTTTGCAATGTTGGTGAAATAGGCTACTGGACACTGCGAAGGGTGTTGGTTGTACACCGAACCCTGTGAAAGACGTGCCAGCTAAGACCAACATGGATAAAATATTTCGGGAAAGTTGGTTAGTACATGTATTCATTCGTATGTATACATTTACAACTTTTAAAATATTATGGTAGAAAAGAATTCAGTTGACCCTTAGACCGCTACACACAACAATTGTCGTCTGCTGTTGCTTTTATATCTCAACTGATTTCTCAATAACAACATGGTTTGACAGCACTTCAGAATCATTTCCAAAGCATATTGTAAATTATTCTAAAGTGCTGTCAAAGCATGTTTTTGATGATAAAAATGGAAAATAGAAAATAAACAATAAACAGCAGACGACAAAAAATAAAAGAGCATCAGAGTACAATGCATTTGTCATTATTTCAATACATGATCAGTGTAGAATTATAGTGCATAATAATAATAATAAAGAAGAAACATGTAACTAGACATTATGTTTGTAAAACATGGATATGCGCCTGTGGCATACTGGACTCATCACTGGAGAAACTCTTACAAACTTGTTGACGTAAATGTACACAGATGGACGGACGGACATTTTGTTTGTTTGTTGGGGTTTAACGGCCTATCAACAGCTAACGTCATTTAAGGCCGGGTCGATGGGTTTAGCACTAAATCCCATATATTACCTGTGCAAATAGGGGGAAAATCCCAAAATCAGAACTGAATATTTAAAATAAAAAAAATATATAAAGCCCTGAAATCAGAATGATCCTGATCTGATGCCAGACTTACGACATATGGACGGAACCTCAAGAGCAACACAATATCGCATAGGAGGCATATAACAGGCAATAGTACAGCTGCCAAGCTAATTAATAGAAAGTTACCATTAGATAAATAATATCAAATCTGAAATACAAAGCATGAAAGACAATTATAAAATGCAAATGTTCTGAGCAGGGGATAATAATTGACAAAATAAGGCACATTGCACCAATAAACAGTGAAGTTCCTAGGGGCCGTTTTTCTAAACTTTGTACAACTAAAATGTTCGTAAGTGCAAAATTATGATAGTCTGTAAATGTCACATAAACAATGTTTTCTTGTAAACAATTATTGGATTTACATTTATTGAGCATAGGCTGCATTTGCTGGGGTTTAATGGCCTATCAACAGCTAGGGTCATTTAAGACCGTGTCAATGGGTTTAGTACTAAATCCCATATATTACCTGTACAAATGGGGGGAAAATCCCAAGATCAGAACTGAACATTTACAACAAACCAGATGGCTGCGGCCCGCATGTCGAGCCCGCCGAGGCATTTGACCTTGGGCACGGGGGCCGCATGAGTGGGACACAGCATGAATATATGGATGATGACTAATAAGCATATGAAGTTTCAAGTCACTGTGACTTAGTACTGCAGAGATATAAGGTATTTAAAAACTTTAACGCAGATTTCGGATGCACGACACCTGGACATCATTGTGATCACTATGTCTTGCTTTCCGCAAGCGGGCTCGACAACAAACTATATATTCATTCCTGAAATCAGAATAATCCTGATCTGATGCCAGGTTCTCGCCACACCAGAATCACTTGGCCCCCCTCCCAAAAGCAGTAGGATCATTAATAATCTTACTACTTTTATAATGGGCAATAACCCTATTCAATTCCCAGGTAACAAAAGAGCCAAAGATAAAAACGTACCTGAGGGGTTTATCAGTCAGGTTAGGCCAATGCAAAGCTTGTTACCTGTAGCCGATTTCATCAACATTGCAAAGTATACTTTACTAGCAAAGTATACTTTGAGGGAGTAATCATTTATTTTTCCAGAAATGCATTATTTCATATAGAACTAACAAATGCATATATTTCATGATTAAAAGTATGCAGAATTATTATACTGAATTTATTACATTAGCACAGCCAAATTGGCTGTGATAATGTAATAAATTCAGTATAATAAAAATTAATAAATTTATCATAAAATTGAAAATTTCTCCCTCAAAGTATACTTTGCTACTAAAGTATACTTTGCAATGTTGATGAAATAGGCTACTGATCAAACATATAATAACATTCACAATACTACTGGGGTGCAAAATGTTCACTCTCAATCCTATTATTTAATATAACCATTCATTTTAACCATGTCAACAATTCAGCAAAGGTGGTCACAACATATACATTTATGGAGAAAACTATTCACTGTATACATATATGGTCAATTAATTTTACCCTAATTGAGAAAGCTTTACCATCTTTCACACAGTATGACTATGATATAATAGCTTTTCAGACAACAGCAAAGCAACATCTGTGAATAAATTGCGGCCAGCATAGCCCCATATCAGACTGCGCGGATGCGCAGTCTGATATGGGGCTATGCTGGCCGCAAACATATCATATAAAATATCTGTTGTCCACATGTGACATGTCAGCTAAGCTATACATGCGTCAGCCAATCGTAACTGGGTTCAATATCTAATCTCACACTCACAACCTGCCCAAGGACGGATACACTGTCAGAAAGTACAAAAGTAAAATTCTTACACAAGTAATACAAAAAGTAGAAAACAATGATAGTAAACACAGAAATACTAAAATGTATGAACAAATGCTACCATGATGGGAGAATATAGGGTTAACTGTATTGTAATTTTGAAATTTGTGGCGTATATCAGAAAATGATAGGTCGGAAAACATGTTTTCCGACCTATCATTTTCTGATATATGCCACAAATTTCAAAATTATAATGCGGTTAACCTATTTCTAATGCACTCCTTTACTGGCGTAGGAATACATATTGAAATAATTTGCGACCGTTCATCAACAATGATATACCTGTAATGTATGACCATCAGCCAATCAGATTGCGTGATATTTATAGAGAGTGCATTAGAATGGAGCTTATAGCCACGGCGATCAGGTTAGGCCCATTTCCGCCTGTGCATCCGTGCAATCTGATCTGGGTATGCACTGTTCATTCTTCAGCTACTTAACCTATAAAAGGCGAAAACCTAAATTTTTCGTCTGCTGTGTTGTGTCATATTTTATTTTTTTCTCAAGAAAAACATGAAAATTAAAATATAAACAGCAGACGACAACATTTAATTCAGCATTGTAAGGCAAAAAAGCTGTTGTGCTTCTAACATTACTTAACCGTATGCTGACAATGGTACATTATGATTTATGCGACCAGAGACACAGTCTGATCAGGTTAGGTTCCATTGAACAAGTGATCGAACCTACACAAAACACTGTTCAGGCATGCTTATTTTTCTGTCAACAAAGAAATTATTGTGCAAGTGATTAGGACCTAGATTAGCCACCAATGTCTTTGGATACCTTTTCTCAACTGGAGGTACATACTATCATATTGCATGATCATGCTACCAGATCAGGGGGCCGTTTCACTAAACTTTGTAAGACTAAAATGTTCGTAAGCGCATAATTATGATAGTCTGTAAATATCACAGTAACAAAGTTTTCTTGTAAACAATTATTGGATTTACATTTATTGAGCATAGGCTGCATATGCAGCCTATGCTCAATAAATGTAAATCCATCAATTGAAATTTACAGACGATCCTAAATTTGCGCTTACGAACATTTTAGTCGTACATAGTTTAGTGAAACGGGCCCCAGGAGCTAGACTGGCCACAAATGCCATAAACCTCAGTAAACCCCATTTACAGATAAGTAATATAAACTACTGTCTGTTTCACGAAAGCTGCCCAAATTTTACGGCTATATAAACAATTCAAAAACAAGATTTTTTTGGATAATATTAAATTAAAAGAAAAATTTTTATTTCGTGAAATTTGGTCAAATATTGATTTTATTGCGAAAACAAAATTTCCCCATGTTAAATCCCCATAGACATCTTCAAGATGTCTATGGGGATTTAACATGGGGAAATTTTTTTGAATTTCAGAAATACTGGACCGATTTTTAAAATTTAACTTTTGTTTTCTTAGTTAGATCATATCCAAGCTATCTAGTCAGGTTTCGGAGTCAATTTCCAAAATTGTTTGTTTTTTGACTCCTCCCACACTGCCTTACCTCTTTTTCCCCCATGTTAAATTCCCATAGAGAAATCAATTTTTCGTAATAAAAGCAATATTTGACCAAATTTCACGAAATAAAAAGAAGGCTCATTCTTAAATTTTCCTTTAATTTAATATTATCGAAAATAATAATGTTTTTGAATTGTCTATATAGCCGTAAAATTTGGGCAGCTTTCATGAAACAGACTATAGACATTATGTTTGTAAAATAAGATATGCCCCCGTGGCATACTGGACTCTAACTGGAAACTCTTACAAACTTTTTGAGGGATGGGTAGTGGCCTAGGGGCAGAACACCTGATTTCCAATCTGGAGGTTGTGGGTTCAAACCTCGCCTTGGGCATCAAAAAGACTTTCATAGTATTTCCATCCCACTGGTCTGTCAGACGAGACTTTAAACTGTGGTCCCGTCTCTATATGCCCTTAGCTGTTTCTGGGATGTTAAACCCTTTCACTTTCATTTTTTCACTTACAAACATTTTTGACTTTTCGACGTAAATCACTAAATGTACACAGACGGACATATATATGGACATATGGAACCTCAAGAGCAACACAATATGCCCCCCTTGCTATCGCATAGAGGGCATAAAAATGCCTGTCAAGTGCAGGGTTGATATGAAACACGAAAATGTCATATTAGTGATGCATCACAATACAATTGATCCACCTGGGGGTTCTGACCAGTGTCAATCTAATGGTTGTTACCAGCATCGTCTCTGTTTCACAGGTTAACACTGTAATGTCCTGATCAGAACATGCGGGTGTGCAAGCTGATCCACAGCCACACTGGTCAGAAAAACATTTGGACCAATTTTCGTGCGTGATATCCATGTGCTATCGATGTTTGTTACCTATGAAATATCATGAGGTATAACAAAGAGATTATTGCATTGAAATTGTACAAATAGAACGAGAAAAGATATGCTATATGTCACTGTGTATTTGCCATTTACATAATCCATCATCAACAACTTGTTTACCAAATTCCAATATCCTTTATGAATATTCGTTAACCCAATAAGGCATAGTCTCATTTGATACGTTACCCTGTGTATGAAAGACAGTGACATATGTGAGGTATTATTAGGGTTTATTCTCACAATGTTCGTATGCTGTTTTTTCATATTTTGTCTTTTTTTTCTCAATAAAAACCTGCTTTGACAGCATGAATGCAGCTGGTGGCAGATTGGAGAAACTTGGGCAAACTTCTTAATGTTAAACAAATCCTTACAGATATCTAGAAGTGATGACAGAATTGAGAAACTTCTAAGTTCAAGGTCATATTAAGGTCGGCAGTGATGTGTGGCATTTGTGCATAAGTATGATGCACTGAAATATTAAAGAAATACTTCGGGTATATAGAAGTTATGACAGAATTAAAAGTGTTAAAATTGTGCAGGCCAAATTTCATGGTCATATACAGGGCAGCATGGATGTCTGGTATTTGTGCATAAGTATGATGTATTGCAATGTTAAAAGTAATTTTTCAAGGGATGCAGAAGTTATGACAGAATTAAGAAACTCCGGCAAGCTTCTTAATCCGAGTCATGGACGGACGGACACATGGACAGACACAGTCAACAACTATATTCGCCTCCCAGCTCTACCAAGACTGTCGGCATAAAAATAATCAGCAGACAACAAAATTTAAGTCAGGACTGAATGGATTAACCCTTTCAACACCAGAATTGGTAAAAATTCTAGATCCAAATGAGCCGGCTCGTGACGTAATTTTCATATTTTTGAGAGCAAAAACACTCCTTATTCATCAATAGACTCATTTTGTGACTATTGAATTGGTTGCAAAATTAACATTTAAAAATCCATTCCAGTTACTTTATTAGGGGTGAAAGAGTTAAATATGTGTAAATTCAAGTTTTCATTTATAAAAACAGACCCAGATCCACAACCACTAACCTTTTCATCCCTAAGTAACTGGAATGGAATTTGATATGTTAATTTGTCAACCAATCCAATGGTCACAAAATGATTTTCAGACTAGTCCGTCCATTGACGAAAAAGGGGGTGTTTTTGTTCTCAAAAATATGAAAATTACTTGCAAAATGTGCAGATCCTGATGAGACGGCTCGTTACGAGCCGGCTCATCTGGATCTACACTGTTTGCCAATACCACTATACAGGTCTGTGGTGTTGAAAGGGTAAACATAATAGTCAGAGAACAATTACTTCTATAGTTCATTGAATGCCATCAATATAGGCTCACGTCAGACTGCACATTTGTACGGACTGGTCCAGGTCTAAACTGGTTGTAAGGTCCCTTTTGAATCCAATCTGTAAATGACACGGACAACCAACTGATGATAGATGTGGCTTTGTGCTGCTCATGTTATCTAACATCGGGGTCCCGTTGCTAAAAACCTCTATTAACTTAACGGACTGTTAAATCCTTAACATTGTTAAGGATTTAACAGTCCGTTAAGCTAACAGAGCATTTGAACAAACAGGCCCTGACTCGATAAAACAATATCAAAACTAATTTAAATTGCCGAGTGTGCAAGTATATAAATTACATGTACATATATGAATCAATGATATGCTACAATCGCTGTCTAATTAATATACGGTAGTGAAAATAAATAGAGAATGAGTCATAAATATGTTTCTGGAAACAACAGGGTTTCAGGGCCCAGGCTATGTCAATGCCACATTACAATTGTACATAAGAATAAAACGCAATAGAACACAAGATCTGAATTCCTCACTTGAAAACCTGACCTTATCCTCATTTAAAGCCAATAATGGTGACCATCTTGGATAAGAAATCAAAGCCACATTATACAATCACTTTTAATCATTCTGATGACAGGCTCATTATTTTTTTAATTTTGTAAGAATGTTCCAAGTTTGTCTTTCATTAAAAAGCTATTTAAAACAATCATCCTATATTTTCTCTGTGGTGCCTTGGTATCTGAGAATATAATTATTCCATTCTCACAGATTATACAGATCAACTTTACATATAATTGGCCACAAGTGAAGTTACTAATACAATACTGACATTTGTCATTCAAATGTTTGAGAATAATCTCTAAGCTTTTAAATAAAGTAATGGTCAAGTTACATTACTTGTTTTGATAGATTGAAAACGGTCCGACAGTCGTACAACAACAATAAATCAGAAAATAATTACTTCACGAAGCATCACCGTGAATGGATGACCAGTAGCCGAATTCACGAAAATTGCTAAGCATACTTTTGTAGCAAAGTATGCTTTGAGGGAGTAATAAGTTATTTTTTCCAAAAAATCAATATTTCATATAGTACTAATGTCTGCATATAGTTGATGATTAAAAGTATGCAGAATTATTAAACTGAATTTATTACATTATCACAGCCAAATAAAAATTAATAAATTTATCCTTAAATTGAAAAATCCCTCAAAATGTACTTAGTAAGATAAGTACACTATGCAATTTTGGTGAAATCGGCTACAGGTGCATTGACAAAAAGTGTTGATATTATACAAGCTCACTAACATCTTAACTCGGGTGAGCTGAAGCTGATATGAAGTCAACATCAAGAGCACATTGTGTGAGTCATAATAAATGCTAACACTGCATTACGACAGAGGCAGATATGTGTTGTTGCTGAAATATCGAGGTGCCAGCCCTCCATTGTTGCTGAAACATCAGACTCTCCATCCTGCACAATAGATGCGACTATGCGTTGTCGTCCGACAGTCGAGCCATCTCTGTGACCTCGAGGTGGCCAGACCTCCGTTGTTGTTGCCGTGACAACAGGCCCTCCATCATGTGCATCATCTGTGTCATCTGCAGACTGTTGTTGCTGACCTGCTCCGTGAGGTCGGCCAGCCGTGAGTGGAAGCCTTCCACGTCCACCTGCCGCCTGTATGGGAGATATGTATCATGGGAATATTACGATTTCCATTACACTAACTTTGTACATTTCTGTAGCCTGATAACAATTTATATTGCTTGTTGGACGGGTGTTTCATGGATGGAATGGTGAACAGTGCAGATCCTGATCAGACTGTGCGGACGCTATAACTGCCGCCTGTATGGGAGATATATATCATGGGAATTATATGATTTCCATAACACTAACTTTATACATTTCTGTAGCCTGATAACAATTTGTATTGCTTGTTAGAAGCATGGCGGGTGTTTCATGGATGGAATGTTGAACAGTGCAGATCCGGATCAGACTGTGTACTCACAGGCTGATCTGGATCTACGCTGGTCAGAATACCTATAACTGACGCCGGTATGAGAGATATGTATCATGGGAATTACCATTTCCCGTATATTTCTGTAGCCTGATGAAAATTTATATTGCTTGTTAGAAGCATGGAGGGTGTCTCCAAAATCTCTTCATTTTGTTACGGTTTGGGTATATCAGTCAGTTTGGAGGATATACTTCAGCTAAACTAGTTCCATGTACAATCATATCACTGAAGCAATAGAAAACATCCGTGGTATACAGCGTAATTTTTATTATAACATCATGTGCGAGAAAATTGAAGAGACATGAATCTTTAAGGATTTACATTAAAGCTAAACTAGAGCAAGTGAGCAGAGGCTCAGATACCCCCGGCCGTTGCCTGAACTGACCAACAAAAACTTACGAAAATCTTACGGACGGACGGAGAAATACGAGAACTATATAGCCATCTTTAAACACATGTTAACTCGGATTGGGAAGCTAAACATAGGATTATCATGGATTATACACATTTTTGACCAGTGGATATCTTATTAGCCTGCTTATATGTACAACCTTCAAAATGAACTGGCATCGTTAAATGAAGGTAATCCCCTCGTTGGCAGCCTTGATAAAACAAGAATTCTGCCACGGAAGCGGTGTCGCGCCTACCGAGGCATTTGACCGTGAACATTACAAGAAAATAAATGACCTTACCTTAAGAAATTGGATGTGGGGATGTGCGTAATGAAGCATCATCCCTAGACAAACATCGATGTGAAATATTATCAAAGTGTGGCAAGGGGTTAAAGAGATATTGAGAAAAAACAATAACTTTAACACATTTCTGTTACAAAAGCGGTGAACATTACAAGTAAATAAATGATGTTGACCTTCAGAAATTGGATGTGGGGATGTGCGTAATGAAGCATCATCCCTAGACAAACATTGATGTGAAATATTATCAAAGTGTGGCAAGGGGTTAAAGAGATATTGTGAAAAAACAATAACTTTAACGCATTTCTATTACAAATGCGGTGAACATTACAAGTAAATAAATGACCTTGACCTTCAGAATTTGGATGTGGGGTGTGCGTATTCCCTAGACAAACATTGATGTGAAATATTATCAATGTCTGGCAAGGGGTTAAATAGATATTGTGAAAAAACAATAACTTTAACGCATTTCTATTACAAATGCGGTGAACATTACAAGTAAATAAATGACCTTGACCTTCAGAATTTGGATGTGGGGGTGTGTGTAATGAAGCAGCATCCCTAGACAAACATCGATGTGAAATATTATCAAAGTCTGGCAAGGGGTTAAAGAGATATTGTGAAAAAACAATAACTTTAAAACGCATTTGCCTTACAAAAAAACCGGACGACGAGGACGACGCAGACGACGCGGACGACGCGGACGACGCGGACGACGCGGACAACGCGGACGACGCGGACGACGCGGACGACGCAGACGTCGTCGGACGACGCGGACGACGACGCGGACGACGACGCGGACGACGACGCGGACGACGACGCGGACGATGACGCGGACGATGATGCGGACGACGACTTCCGCGTCGACGCGGACGACGACACGGACGACGAGGACGACGACGTGGACGACGACGGAAAAAGCGCCGACTATAGTCGCGCCTCTGCTAAAGCAGGCGCGACAAAAACAATAAAATAATATTCAAGTCCTCGGTTTGTATGCAAAATAAAGCTCCATCCCTAGACGCACATTGTGGCAAAATATTATCAAAATTGTGAAGCGGTTCATAAGTTATTGAATAAACAAAAAACGCATTTGCCTTGCACAGAAGGTGAACATCAGTCCTCAGTGACCTTGACCTTGGGCGGTCAGACGTGGCTTGTATGCAAAACAAAGCACCATCACTAGACACACATTGTGGCCAAATATTATAACAAGAGCTGTAGGAGAACAGCATAGCTCGACTACGAGGGTTGTCGATGTACACATAGCTTGACAAACAAGGTGGCTGCGGCCTGCATAAAAACCATAACCAAGGTTGACTAAAAAACTTAACCAAGGGAAATTAAGTAAGTAATTCAAGGTTAAATGTAGGTCAATGACAGATATAGGTCAGGGGTTATCGATGTACATCACTAGGAGATGAAGTTTTCCAAGTATGGTTGCTGTAGGCCCAGGAGTATTCCATATACAAGCTTGACTAAAAACCTTAGGATAAAAGTAGGTCAAGGTCAAATATAGGTCAGGGATTATTGATGTACATCACTAGGAGATGAAGTTGTCCAAGTATGGTTGATGTAGGCCCAGGAGTATTCCATATACAAGCTTGACTATAAACATTAACCAAGTAATTCAAGGTTAAATGTAGGTGAAGGTAAAATATAGGTCAGGGGTTATTGATGTACATCCCTATGAGAAAAAGTTATCCAAGTATGGTGTCTGTATGCACAATAGTATTCCATATACAAACTTGACTAAAAACCTTAACCAAGGTTGACTAAAAACCTTAACCAAGGGGGATTAACTAATTAATTCAAGGTTAAATGTAGGTTAAGGTGAAATATAGGTCAGGGGTTGTTGATGTACATAACTAGGAGATGAAGTTGTCCAAGTATGGTTGGTGTAGGGCCAGGAGTATTCCATCTACAAGGTTGACTAAAAACCTTAACCAAAGAGAATTAACTAAGTAATTGAAGAGGAAATGTAGGTGAAGGTCAAATATAGATCAGGTGTTATTGATGTACATCCCTATGAGAAAAGGTTGTCCAAGTATGGTGTCTGTATGCACAATAGTATTCCATGTACAAGCTTGAGTAAAAACCTTAACCAAGGTTGACTACAAACCTTAACCAAGGTGACTTAAGTAAGTAATTGAAGAGGAAATATAGGTCAAGGTGAAATATATATCAGGGATTGTTGATGTACATCACTAGGCGATGAAATTGTCCAAGTATGGTGGGTGTAGGGCCAGTAGTATTCCATATACAAGCTTGACTAAAAACCTTAACCAAAGGCACAGAACGGCTCAGTATTCCAATTTTCAGATTTTTTCAAACACAAAAACATGTTTGGCAACTGATTTAGTACACCAAAACTACATATACTGCCTAATATATATATCCCAAGTCTTGAGATTCATATCATAATCGCAATGTGAAGACAACAAAAGGTAAACAAAAACTTGTTTTGTGTACCACTCAGCGCATAATGTCAATATTGACACTTTTCATTTTCGGAATCCCGAGCGTTTCCGCGCTAGCATACTCGCTACTACTCGGAGACATGTCGGAAAACTGCTTACACACAAAACCATGACGTCACAAGCACGTGCGCTAAATTGAAGGGGAACAACCACAACAAGAAAGTAAACATTTGTTTCTTCAGACTCGCGAAGACGATATTATTTAACTACAATTTGCATCAATGACATTGACATTATACACAATCGAACCAGAACAGCCGAGCGACTCTCACGATCTCATGACACCAGTTACAGTACTGTACCCGAGTACGTATTCGTGAATCAGTCAACATTGAATATTACCCCACCCACTTGTAACACACACTGACACAGTAATGATGTTACAATAAGTATTGACTTGCATTACAGTGGACTTATTTTAGTAGCCCTGTGTCATGACCGAGTCGGTGGAACTTGGAAGAAAGGGGCAAAAGTGTGGCCGGATGCTATTCTTGGGCTTCTTATCCTTTTAATGCAGTATTTAAGGTAGCTTAGAAAATCTCAGCTCTACGGATGTGTTTTACTATTTCATCTGTCTTTTGTATTTCCTGTATCCGTGAGAGCTGAGACACTTATAGTGTACAATTTTGTCACAATAACAAGCCAATTTGTCCTGGCGTTTTGCTACACATTCTGACGAGTGAGAAGTTTTAACACTTCACATGCAGTCATCATGGCCATGTTAAAAAAATTCATAGACTAATAATACACATGTAGGTATATACATTGTTTGACATTCAGAACTCCAGATAAGCTGCGTATTTGCGTAAATACCCAATTAAAATGGCCAAAAAACCCAATTGAAATCAGAAGTAGCAAGTATAAAAAAGAAATTACAATTTTGTGTTTCGTTTATCATGCTGCAGAAAACAATAAACAGACCACAACTATAGCATAGTTTTCTTATTTTCCATGAAAACACATCTTGGTATTTCATTAGAATTGTCTCCAAGGAGACAATTTTCATTAGAATTGTCTCCTTGGATGCCAAGACGTGTTTTCATTTTGAAGCAAACTATTCAATAATTGCTGTCTGTTGATGTGTAAACATTAGTGTGATTTTATTTTACCCAATTAAAATTTCGAAATACCCAATTGCTTCAAAAATGATGGAGTGACAATGCTCAATTACTAATTCCTTATCTGGAGCCCTGACATTGGTTATCCTTTTATTCCCATTTTTGTAGCAGAACACCAGGACAAATTGGGCTGTTATTGTGACTAAATTTTACACTGTAAGTATTTATAAAGGTCTCGGCTCTCACGGATACAGAAAATATAAAAGACAGATGAAATAGTAAAACACATCCGTAGAGCTGAGATTTTCGAAGCTATATTTAAGGACGTGCAGATGAGATGGTCATAATAGCATTTCAACTCGCTGCACACTTTTAACTCGAACTTGACAGCACGATCTATAGACCGTTTTCCTTTCCCCATCAGATAAGCCATTTTTGGACCGAACTGTTTCGGGTCATGGATTAACTCCCCCTTTTCCACTTAGAATTTTGCCTTGTAACTTGTAATTTTTTTAAACCGTAATAGCTAAATACGGGGTCCTGGATTATCTCCCCTTTTTCGACTTTTCCAATTTTGGCTTGCGAGTCGTAAAACCTTTAAACCGTACTAACTACACACCTGAAACTTGGTATGTAGCTTGCTTGTGATGATGTGATGCGCAAAATTTATTTTGATTTTTTATTTGACCCCGGGGTCATGGATTATCTCACCATTATCGACTTTGAATTTTCCAATTTTGACTTGTAAGTCGTAAATTTTTTTAAATTGTACTAGCGACACACCTGAAACTTGGTATTGAGCTTCCTTATTATGAGTCGATGCGCAAAGTTTATGTTGATTTTTGATTCGACCCCCGGTCATGAATTATCTCCCCCTTTTTTACTTAGAATGTTTTAATTTTGGCTTGTAAGTCTTAAAACTTTTAAACCGTACTAGCTACACGCCTGAAACTTGGTATGTAGCTTCCTTATGATGAGTATTTGCGCAAAGTTTATTTACCATTTTTATTTGATCCTCGGGTCATGGATTATCTGCCTCTTTCGACTTAGAATTTTCCAATGTTGGCTTGTAAGTCGTAAAACTTTTAAATTGTACTAGCTACACACCTGGAACTTGGTATGTAGCTTCCTTAATGATGTGTAGATGCGCAAAGTTTATTTAGATTTTTGATTCGACCCAGGGGTCATGGATTATCGCCCCCTTTTCCACTTAGAATTTTCCAAATTTGGCTTGCAAGTCGTAAAACTTTAAACCGTACTATATACATACCTGAAACTTGGTATGTAGCTTCCTTATGACGAGTCGATGCACAACATTTATTTTGATATTTTATTTGACCCCGGGGTCATGGATTATCTTCCCCTTTTCAAATTAGAATTTTCCAATTTTGGCTTGTAAGTCATAATTTTTTTAAATTGTACTAGCTACACACCTGAAACTTGGTATGTAGCTTGCTTCTGATGAGTCGATGCGCAACATTTATTTTGATTTTTTATTTGACCCCGGGGTCATGGATTATCTCCCCCTTTTCCCCCGACTTAGAATTTTACAATTTTGGTTTGCAAGTCGTAAAACGTTTAAACCGTTCTAACTACACACCTGACCTGAAACTTGGTATGTAGCTTCCTTATGATTAATCGATGCGCAACAGTTATTTAGATTTTCGACAAAGTTCATGACAATATTTTTTTCTCATATTGTACATTTGTCTCTCGATAACTATATAGCTATGAATGTCAATGCCCTGCAGATTATTGCTATATTTTAGTGAAACGTTATTCCGCATAATTTATACCGTTGACTGGTGTTGCGATATAGTGCAACCTATTGCCTATAAATCAAAAAATGTGCAGCTATAGCAAAGGGTATAACCAGGTATTGTGAACTCTTTCAGTCTTTGTGAGTGTGTGCAGTGACAGTCCCACTCCATGATACAATCGACGGTCGGCGCCATCAACAATCAGTTTGTTCGTAACTCGGTCCGGGATGTAGCAGTCATTGAAGTTCTTGGAAGGGTAAGTTGATTATACTAACAAATGCCCCCACCCCCATCCTGTTTGTTTCAATTTACCAATGTAGACAGCAGAATAATATCGTTGATTTCAATGCAATTTCTTACCATAAAACCACTTTTTGTCTCGCCCACGAAAGTTGAAAATAAGACCTAGCAGTCGCAATTCCGTCGTCCAGAAAAACAACATTTTGGACGTACATGTAAGTAAAAAAAAATGTGCATATCTCTCAATCCGTTAGTCGGATCATTAATTTGCAAACTTCATCACTAACTTTCTCACAGGTGACCTTCACCTTTGTGTCAATAATTTTAGACGTACGTCCAAATATTGAATACCCCCTCATCAGTAGATTCTTAACGTTGATGGATCATTACCAAATTTTATCAATAGGGCTATTCACCCAGTGTCATTGTGTGACCTTGACCTTCATATCAATAATTTTGGAATTCCTCATCTTGACCGACCTTGACCTTTGTGGTGATCGCCTTGTTTAGTGGGCGAGACACTTCCTGGCGTTCGCCTTGTTTTTTAAACGTCATCAGGTGATTTGTTTCTCGCCAGCGATCACCTTGTATTATCAAAGCTGCCTGCCATGGGATTAGCTTAGTGATAGCAATGCACTTATGGCATATGTGGGCAGTCTGACGCTTGTAGCTGATTTCATCGAAATCACTAACTACATTTATCTTTCTAAGTGTACTTTGAGGGAGCAATTTACAAATTATGCATAAATAATTTTTGATTTAATGATAATGGAATAAATACAGTATAATACATGTACTTCTGCATAATTTTAATAATCAAGTACAAAGTTAGTTGTTATATATGAAATAATGCATTTCAGTACAAATAATAATTACTTCCACAAAGTGCTAAGTATAGATAAGTTTATTTAGCAATGTTGGTGAAATCGGCTACCAATCTTGATATGTGGGTGGAGGATTGAAGCTTAGGGTATGTCATTTGTGTGACTGGACGATTGACAGTCTGACTTCTGATCTTTATATGTGGCTGGAAGATTGAATCTGATCTCTACATGTGGTTGGAGGATTGGGGTTTCCGGCAATTGTGGCCAGTCTGACTCCTGATCTCTATATATGGCTGGAAAATTACGGCTTATGTCAATGGTGGCCAGTCTGACTCGGGATCTCTATATGTCACTGCAGAATTGGTGCTTATCATGATTATGGCAAGTGTGGCCAGTCTGCTAATCTCTATATTGTGTGGCCAGTCTGCTGATCTCTATATGTACTGTGGCTGGAGAATTGGCGCTTATGGAAATTGTGGCCAGTCTGACTCCTGTAGCCTATTTCACCAACATTGCAAAGTACATGTATACTTATCTAGCAAAGTATACTTTGAAGGAGAAATTTTTCAATTTTAGGATAAATTTATTAATTTTTATTATGCTGAATGTATTACATTATCACAGCCAAAATGGCTGTGATAATGTAATAAATTCAGTATAATAATTCTGCATACATGTAATCATCAAATATATGCAGTCGTTAGTTCTATATGAAATAATGCATTTCGGGAAAAATAAATGATTACTCCCTCAAAGTATACTTTGCTAGAAAAGTATACTTTGCAATTTTGATGAAATCGGCTACAGATCTCTGTACATGTATGTGGCCTTTGTGAATGTGGCTTATATGAATTGTGGCCTATCTGCCTCCTGGTCTCTATATGTGGCTGGAGGATTGGGGCTTATGGCACTTGTGACCAGTCGTGACTGTTGATATATATGTGTGGCTGGGGGATTGGGGCTTTTACCATTTGTAGCCAGTTTGCCCCCCCCCCACCCCCGAGGTTCTCAGTGACCGTAACTTTGTGTCTTAATTCATACGTGTGGTGCTTGCAAAACCAATTACTATACCTAGACACACGTTATGGCCAAATATTATTAAAATCGATAAAGTGGATCAGAAGTTATTTAAGAAAATGAAAGGTGTTGCTAACATGTATTACCGCTACATGCTTTTCGACAATGTCAAGGTCACTGAGGGCACATGTTATTATTGTCAAGGCTGCCAGTCAGGGGATCTTGAAAATGTGCATGTTGTAATCATAATGGTTACTCCTAGCAAAGAAATATAAAATGTTGTTCTTGTGTATTTGCAGGAGTATTTGGTGCCACTGAGGTGTCAACATAGTGTCATCGACCTAATGATGTCTAAAGCAATCAAGTTTTAACTGGTGTTGAGTTTCTTCACAAGCCATAACCGTCAACTCCGCAGAAGAGTGATGTCCTTGGGATGTGTGAAATAGGACGGGACTAATTGCCTGTTTAATTAATGGAGTTTAGTGGAAATGGGACAGGAATACTTGCCAGTTTAATTAATGGAGTTTAACGGCCTGTTAACAGCTATGGGCATTTTAGGCCAGGTTAACAGTCAAATCCCATATTTCAATTTCATCGATGGGAGAAAGTCACTGAAATATATATATTCAGGTGTGAAATAAGAAAAGAACCTGATCGGGTGCCAGGTTCTCGCCACACCAGTCACTTAGCCCCAGCTCCTAAAAGTAATGGGATTAGTATTAATCCTACTACTTTTATGATGGGTATAACCTGATTCAACTCTCAAGTAACAAGAAAGGCAATCATGCACCTGAGTGTCAAACCAGGGATATTGGGATTCCAGTAAGGATGATTTGATCGAATGGTGTTTAATGGCCTGTCAACAGCTAAGGTCATTTTAGGCCAGGTTAAAGACTTGTTGTGATAGGGGTAAATCCCAAAATCCCACCAGATGAGATTTGAAAATGATCTACCATTCCTACATGACCTTGGCTGTTGCTGGGACATAAAACCCATTCTCTTTCACCACCCATGTGGCTTAAATGGCCAATGTCAACGCCAAGTTTTGGCAAAATTTTGCATTAAAGGTTTCTATCGCCCTCCGCCCCATTATTCACCTGTGTTCAAGGTCAAATGAGGGATGGGTTCTGGTATAGGGGTTAGAACACCTGACTCCAATCCGGAGGTTGTGGGTTCAAACCTTGCCTAGGGCATCCAAAAATACTTTCATAGTATTTCCTTGCCACTGGTCTGTCTGATGAGACTTTAAACTGTTGTCCTGTCTCACAATGACCTTAGCTATTGCTGGGACGTTAACCCTTTCACTTTCACTGTTGTTTTTTGAAGGTCAAAAGACTAAGGAAAGTTGACATTCTTGACTTTCGAGTCAGAATTCTTCAGTTTCCAGTTGAAAGCTTCAAGTTAATATTTTCGAGTTTCAAGTTGAGAACATGGAGTTTCGAGTTGCAAGACACTAATGTCATGATGAGGACATAATTATGGGACCCCTGATCATCATATGATTCAAACAATTGCTTCGTAAAAGTGATGGAATATATGTTTAACATATATATGAACACTGCCTCGTTACTGTATCATATACGGCACATGGAGTGGCCAAGTCAGCCATGTTTGTGTGTGTGCCAGCCATCAGCTAGTTTCACGTCTTCCGGCATTTGACAAAGAACTGACAATGAGAAGTAGAACATATGATATAATGTGGCCAATCATACATAGAAAAGCCAGGACAACGGACTCCTATAAGTTATACTAAACCAAGATGTACTTTAAGTGAGATATTGGTGTACTTTTGCGAACATTCTCAATATGTACATAAACTAACGTGTACACTTTTTTTTCCTAGACACTGTACTGTGATATATGTAAATACATGGGGGCATGGGCCATATACTCTCACATTTATGAAGCTCCACTGCACTATTGTCATAGTCTCTAATAACAAAGAGTAAATGTAAATGTATTTACGAAGCAATTATCTTTGAATCAAACATGATCAGTATAGAACGGTTCCTCAACTTACTTATAGAAGTAAGTTTTTTATGTACATCATATACAATTGCATGTCCCCTCACCCCAGCGGTGAAAATTCACCTAACAACATTAGTGACCAGCATCCCCCCCGGCTATTGTCGCTATTCTGACAGTTGAGCATATGCTTATTACTGCTGTGCATAATGTTTAGGATCTACACTTGCCACAAATGTCACAAGGCCGTTTGATCAGGGCAGTTCTCAGTTGTGTTCTCGAATTGAATATGTACAAATATATATCCTCAGCTCACCAGAATAATTTAACTCCATTTCCTAAAAGTAAAAGGATTAGTACTAATCTTCTTACTTTTATAATGGGTATCACCGGACTCCACAATCAAGTATCAATAAATGTCAAAATAAAATGTACTCTATTTTTCGTGAAAATTATTGGTTTATTACATTGTAAAGAAAATCTACTGTAAAAACGACATCACACATTATCTAGGGTCGTTCTGAAATCACGTGACCCCATACCCTGAAAGGGCAAATGGTTCTGTCATGGCTTTTGTAAGCTTATACAGAACAAACGAGTAAAAGCTATCGTTACGAAGAAATAATGTAACATTCACACAGATCACATATGTGGATGTGACTGGAGAAATAGGGCTTATGGGTTTTGCGACCACTATTGCTGCAGATCAGACTGCAGTCTGATCAGGATCTGCACTGTTCGCCATTCCGTGAATGATACACATGTCATGCTTCTACCAAGCTATATAGACCACCAGGCTATCAGAGTGTGCTATTGGATCAGGAGCTACACTGGTCACAAATCCCATAAGCCCCATTTCTCCAGTCATAACCACATATAGCCCCCAGCCGAGAAAATGGACCAGACAACATGTCCAACAATTGTAGATAGAGGTCCACTTCGCAGTATAAAATATAATTGTTTTGCTGATGACAGTAATTCAAACAATGTAGGTCATGATCAGATCTATGCACTCACCATGCTGATTGCACATGTTCTAGGGTTCCTTTTCTCAGCCGGTAGCTCATAATATTCCCAATAACCCACACTTTTCAATATCTGTATCATCGACGGCATTTATTGATCAAATTGTGAAGTTGTGAACAATGAGTAGCCTGGTCATATACAAGTGTTATCTAATATCGTAATGGTTATCTGCATAATTATAAAAAAAAACAGCACATGTAGATTTCAGATGAATCATGAAATCAGTCCGATTTTCGTGTTTTTTACGGATAATTTCTGAACTGTTCACAAAATATCTGTAACGGGTGCTTAAAGGCACTGGGTCTCTGATATGCCTAGAATGTGATGAAACAGATTAGGACAAAATAGGTTAATTTAGATCGTATTTCTGGAACCAAATTATATGTTCAAATTGTCTGTAAAACGAGGCAAAATTCTAAGTCGAAAATGGGGGAGATAATCCATGACCCGGGGGTTGAAAGAATCAAAATAAACTTTGTGCATCTAGTCATAAGAAAGCTACATACCAGGTTTCAGGTCTGTAGCTATTACTGTTTAAAAGTATTACAAGTTACAAGGTTGGGGACGGACGGACAAGGGCAACACTAAATGTGCCCTCCACTGATTCTATCCCGAGACACAGTACCTTTAATGTAAGAGTTATCATATGTGCTACAGTGTGTAGGCTCAACATTACATGTACAATCATTTAAATGAGGAAAATAAAAGCAGCAGCAACTGTTGTAGTTTGTGTCTCATTATATTCATGTACATGTATCTACATGTATTTAAGTGTACTGGTTGTCATCAGTATAATACTGAAAAATGTATAGTTTTTGAGATGACATGTACTGACAAAATGGATCTTCTGACCGTGTGATAGATGTAGTAGACTCGGATCACCAGTCACAGTCGAGCAGGCTGATCCGGGTCTACACTGTTTGTTATAACACTAGGTTAGCGCAAGGATTATGAAATTTAAATAGTCAAAATTAAAGGTTACCTTGAACAAAATTTTACAATACCAGTAGCTCCAATATTTGCAAAACTACTTTTTCCGATCGTAACCTTTCAGTAGCCAAATTTTGAAATATTAGTAGCCAAATCACTGTTACAGTAACAAAATGGTTTCTGCAGCTACCAGTAGCACCAACCTATGTTATTTAACAATGGAATAGGAATGTCTAGCATACTTTTACACGGTGGGTATAGTACGTCACATGCACCTGCTATTTGGATGGGATGCACTGAATCAGGTAAGAACATTTTAACGCAATTATGCGCAGATAACCCGGAAAATTGATCAGCAATGCATGTCGATGTTCTAGTCCCCATAGATTCAGCCATTTACGAGTTATTTAGAGAAAATCTACATATACATTTGGCTGGAATTAAGGAAAGACGGGGTGCAATAGGGTATAAAATTCAAGTTTTCCTGACTGGTGAATGTGCAATATTATTACTTGCGTGTTCGTGCATCTCTTTTCGTGGCTATAAACTGCATTTTCGAACGATTTTGGGGCATATCGGAGTGAACCCCATCAGTCCTTATTTCCAGCAAAAAAGGGGCAATGGCAGGTTTGCTTATCAATTTTCCGCGATAGCTATGCTTAATCGCATCAAAATCGCGAATGTAAAAAAAATGTATGGTCTGAATTGGAGGGTTTTCCCTTCCTGATTCAGTCCACCCCATCCCAATAGCAGGTGCCTGTGACAAACTATACCCACTGTGTTTGAACAAACATATTCACATCTATACTGGTAGCCAAATTAACTGCATAAAGTCTGTAAACACTGGTCATAAAATAAGTGTCCGTCGGCTGTTCTCTATCTGGCCAAGGGTCTTGTGTACATGGTGTCTTCTCTTCTTCACCCTCCCTGCTGATTGTTGATGTCGATCGATCCAGATGCACAGTGGACAATGGTGTTCACATGGCCCAGTTCGAGTCCAAGCTTGATGCATTGCTGTTTTCCTGAAGAAGAAAAAACAACATATTTTTTATGTCGAAAGTTGTTGATACAGTGACCATGGTCACGGTCAGTCGAAATACACTGCTATTGATGAAATTATGGTCATGATTAAGGTTCTGACACCGGATGGATAGCTATCAATGTGAGAAGCTATTGATGAAGTTTGGTAATTATCCGCCTAACAGATCAAGAGATATGCGAAATTTGGACTTTGTCCAAAATTGTTGATGAAGACGACACCAGAATTTTGACCGCTGTCTCACTTTCCAGTATCATGAGCTAGGATGGTCGCAATTTTGGCTACTCAAATGGCCATTTGGCTACCAATATTTCAGAAATCATTCAGATGGCCATTTTTGCTACTGATATGTCAGAAATTATACTCTCTATGTAATATAAAATAGTACATTGTATTGTTTATTTTAGTATTTTACTGTGACAGTTAATTTCGGCTACTAATTTTAAATTTTACCGCCAATCTAGCATGAGTGAGACAAAAGATATTGATTAAGTTTGGCATATATCCAACAAACGTATCCGGATATATGCGAAATAGGGACGTACGTCAAAGTTTTGACGGATGTGACCTATATTTTGAGAAAAGTAGGCCAGTGTCACCCAAAGGACCCAGAATGGTTTCTATCAATGTAAGGAAGCTACTGATGAAGTTTGGCGAACATCCAACTATTTGGACCTACAATGGACCTATGTCCAAAATTTTGGACGACGACAACTGATATGCGATTTCTATGTTCACTTGAATGACCCAGGGTGGTTAGGTATCAATGTAAGGAAGCAACTGATAAAGGTTGGCGAACATCCAACACATCAGGAGATGTACAATGTATACAACTTGACGGATGTGACTTGTACAATGTATTTCGTGAAAGTAGGTCAATGTCACCTAAATTACACGGAGCGGTTATATATCAATCAGGGCTCCAGATAAGTTGCATATTTGCTTAAATACCCAATTAAAATTGCCCAAAACCCAATTGAAATCAGAAGTAGCGAGTATCAAAAAGCAATTACAATTTGGTGGTACATGTAGCATGCTGCAGAAAACAATAAACAGACCACAAATATAACATATTTTTCTTATTCTTGCTGCCTGTTGATGTGTAAACAGTAGTGTGATTTTATTTTACCCAATTAAAATTTTGAAACACCCAATTGCTTCAGAAATGATGGAATGAAAATACTCAATTACTAATTCCTTATCTGGAGCCCTGATCAATGTAAGGAAGCTATTGATGACGGTTGGCGATTTGGTGGCCCATACATGTACATTGTATATAAATCCTATGAAAGTGGTGGGTCCTGTTCCATCACCCGGGAATCGCTATTTCGTACCTCCGGTTAATTGCCAATTAATTAACAACACAAAATATAATAAAATGACATCAACAGATATGCATCGAAATATCTGATTACAAAATACAAGTAATTAACCCCAAAGACTTTTTAGTGTCAAACATATATATGTGACTGGAGAAATGGGGCTTATGGGTTTTGCGACCAGTGTATATCCAGATAAGCATGTGCATCCGCAGTCTGATCAGGAACTGGACTGTTTGTCATTCCATTAATGAAACGTCCGTCGTGCGTCTAACAAGCAATATGTAGAGTTTATTCAACTACCATTTTGAAATACATGTACCGGATTTATATCACGAGACATCTGGAAGTCTTATAAAGAAACGAGCGAGCACAAGTTTCTTTGTCTGATTTACAGATATCAAGGGAAATAAAGCTGGTATTTCAAAATGGTAGTGTATATTACATGCTTTTCGAAAAATGTGAAATTTGCTCTTAGACCAGCTTATAATATCAAAATTGACAATTTTGACGTTCGCGTATGAATTGTTTCTTCGCCGGAAATGACGTTTCTCTATATATAATGTCCAGAAGGAAATATTTCCTTCAAGGAAATAAATGCTACCAGAAATATGGTAAATCATTGGGTAGCATGTAATATAGATCGCTATTAGGCTACACGAGTGTTCTATTTGATCAGGGGCTACACTGGCCACAAATTGACTAAGCCCCATTTCTCCAGTCACAGCTACATATGTACATGACGAAATGAGTAGATTGCTAATTCTCTGTTAGCTGGCCAACTAACATCTATTTAACCGTTTCAACACTACCTGTATAGTGGTATTGCCAAATGGTGTAGATCCAAATGAGCCGGCTCGTGATGAGCCGTCTCATCAGGATCTGCACTTTTTGCAAATAATTTTCTTATTTTTTACAACAAAAATATCCCCTTTTCATAAATGGACTAGTCTGAAAACCATTTTGAGGCGATTGGATTGGTCCGGAAATCAACATATAAAAATCCATCACGAGCCGGCTCATATTTGCACTTTTTGCAAAAAAAATCTTTTTTTGACAACAAAAATATCCCCTTTTCATAAATGGATTAGTCTGAAAACCATTTTGTGGCGATTGGATTGATCCGGAAATCAACATATAAAAATCCATCACGAGCCGGCTCATCAGGATCTGCACTTTTTGCAAATAATTTTCTTATTTTTTTACAACAAAAATATACCCTTTTTATAAATGGACTAGTCTGAAAACCATTTTGTGGCGATTGGATTGGTCCGGAAATCAACATATAAAAATCCATCACGAGCCGGCTCATCAGGATCTGCACTTTTTGCAAATAATTTTCTTATTTTTTTACAACAAAAATATCCCCTTTTTATAAATGGACTAGTCTGAAAACCATTTTGTGGCGATTGGATTGGTCTGGAAATCAACATATAAAAATCCATCACGAGCCGGCGCATCAGGATCTGCACTTTTTGCCAAAAACATCTTATTTTGACAACAAAAATATCCCCTTTTCATAAATGGACTAGTCTGAAAACCATTTTGTGGCGATTGAATCGGTCCGGAAATCAACATATAAAAATCCATCACAAGCCGGCTCATCAGGACTGCACTTTTTGCAAATAATTTTCTTATTTTTTGCAACAAAAATATCCCATTTTCATAAATGGACTAGTCTGAAAACCATTTTGTGCATTGGCGATATAAAAATCCATCACAAGCCGGCTTATCAGGATCTGCACTTTTTGCAAATAATTTTCTTATTTTTTACAACAAAAATATCCCCTTTTTATAAATGGACTAGTCTGAAAACCATTTTGTGGCGATTGGATTGGTCCGGAAATCAACATATAAAAATCCATCACGAGCCGGCTCATCAGGATCTGCACTTTTTGCCAAAAACATCTTATTTTGACAACAAAAATATCCCCTTTTCATAAATGGACTAGTCTGAAAACCATTTTGTGGCGATTGAATTGGTCCGGAAATCAACATAAAAAATCCATCACAAGCCGGCTCATCAGGATCTGCACTTTTTGCAAATAATTTTCTTATTTTTTGCAACAAAAATATCCCATTTTCATAAATGGACTAGTCTGAAAACCATTTTGTGCATGGCGATATAAAAATCCATCACGAGCCGGCTCATCAGGATCTGCACTTTTTGCAAATAATTTTTTTCTTATTTTTTACAACAAAAATATCCCCTTTTCATAAATGGACTAGTCTGAAAATCATTTTGTGGCGATTGGATTGGTCAGCAAATCAACATATAAAAATCAATCCCGAGCCGGCTCATCAGGATCTGCACTTTTTGCAAATAATTTCTTATTTTTTGACAACAAAAATATCCCCTTTTCATAAATGGACTAAGGTAGTCTGAACATAATTTGATGGCAATTGGATTGGTCCAAAAATATATTCCAATTTCCAGTTACTTATGGGTGAAAGGATTAAATTATACCTAACATTCATTTTATTTTATCTCCGGTTATGACCCAGCTTTTTCATCAAAACAAATTTAAAATATGCAAATATATGCCCAAATATATATATATGTGAATATATAAAAAATTAAACAAGAATGCGTACGAAATGACCAAACATTATGGTCGATTCGTACCTACATGTATATTTACGAAATTACCGGAAAACATGCGCCTATGGGTACGAATTGACCAAACACGGAACGAAATGGTATGGGTACGAAATGACCCTGACACCATAAAACAGTAGTTTTATGTGAAATAAACGAATAAACTTTCGTATGTGTCCGAGGATGTGAAGTGGAACATAAAATTACCTGATTACACAGTAATGCCGGTCGTCGTTAGGTGATCCGAGGAGATATTTTCCAATATTTATTTTATTTACAAAAATGTCAAAATGCTTCCGGAATGCGCTATGTGTAATACGTCATCAAGTTGTGCGTATATACGGGGGTTACAAACAGTACTACAGAGAAATTACCGGAGCGAATCGGGATTGGTCACGGAGTTATCCGGCAGCTTTCGGAAAATAGCTCGTGGTACTGAAACACGCACCTGCTGTTTGTTGATCAACAAACATTGATATTTTTATCGGCTACAAAGTCTTTTTTGTACCAAAATGACTGCACACAGTTTGGAAGAGTGTCTAAATGGAAAACTGTTTGATTTATTCATGGGAAAACCCAATAGGAGGTCAAATTCGGTAACTTGAGCCGTACTGTGCCTTTAACCAAGGGGAATTAACTAAGTAATTCAAGACGAAATGTAGGTCAAGGTCAAATATAGATCAGGGGTTATTGATGTACATCCCTATGAGAAAAGGTTGTCCAAGTATGATGTCTGTATGCACAATAGTATTCCATGTACAAGCTTGACTGAAAACCTTAACCAAGGTTGACTAAAAACCTTAACCAAGGGGAATTAACTAGGTAATTGAAGGTTAAATGTAGGTCAAGGTCAAATATAGGTCAGGGGTTGTTGATGTACATCACTAGGAGATAAAGTTGTCCAAGTATGGTTGGTGTAGGGCCAGGAGTATTCCATCTACAAGGTTGACTAAAAACCTTAACCAAGGGGAATTAACTAAGTAATTCAAGAGGAAATGTAGGTCAAGGTCAAATATAGATCAGGGGTTATTGATGTACATCACTATGAGAAAAGGTTGTCCAAGTATGGTGTCTGTATGCACAATAGTATTCCATGTAGAAAGCGTGACTAACACACTTTGGATGTGGGGGTGTGCGTACTGAAGCATCATCCCTAGACAAAAATTGATATGAAATATTATCAATGTCTGGCAAGGGGTTAAAGAGATATTGTGAAAAAACAATAACTTTAACGCATTTCTGTTACAAAACCGGTGAACATTACAAATAAATAAATGACCTTGACCTTGAGAATTTGGATGTGGGGGTGTGCGTAATGAAGCATCATCCCTAGACAAACATTGATGTGAAATATTATCAAAGTCTGGCAAGGGGTTAAAGAGATATTGTGAAAAAATAATAACTTTAACATATTTCTGTTACAAAACCCGGTGAACATTACAAGTAAATAAATGACCTTGACCTTGAGAATTTGGATGTGGGGGTGTGCGTAATGAAGCATCATCCCTAGACAAACATTGATGTGAAATATTATCAAAGTGTGGCAAGGGGTTAAAGAGATATTGTGAAAAAAGAATAACGTTAACGTATTTCTGTTACAAAACCCGGTGAACATTACAAGTAAATAAATGACCTTGACCTTGAGAATTTGGATGTGGGGGTGTGCGTAATGAAGCATCATCCCGAGACAAACATTGATGTGAAATATTATCAATGTCTGGCAAAGGGTTAAAGAGATATTGTGAAAAAACAATAACTTTAACGCATTTCTGTTACAAAACCGGTGAACATTACAAGGAAATAAATGACTTGACCTTCAAAATTTGGATGTGGGGGTATGCGTAATGAAGCATCATCCCTAGATAACTTTAACGCATTTGCCTTACAAAAAAACAGGACGCCGCGGACGACGCGGACGACGCGGACGACGCGGACGACGCGGACGCGGACGACGCGGACGACGCGGACGACGCGGACGACGCGGACGACGCGGACGACGCGGACGCGGACGACGCGGACAACGCGGACAACGCGGAGGACGACGACGACGGAAAAAGTGCCGACTATAGTCGCGCCTCTGCTAAAGCAGGCGCGACAAAAACCTTAACCAAGGTTGACTAAAAACCTTAACAAATGGGAATTAACCAAGTAATTCAAGGTTAAATGTAGGTCAAAGTCAAATATAGGTCAGGGGTTGTTGATGTACATCACTAGGAGATAAAGTTGTCCAAGTATGGTTGGTGTAGGGCCAGGAGTATTCCATCTACAAGCTTGACTAAAAACCTTAACGAAAGAGAATTAACTAAGTAATTCAAGAAGAAATGTAGGTCAAGGTCAAATGTAGGTCAAGGTCAAATATAGATCAAGGGTTATTGATGTACATCCCTAGGAGATGAAGTTGTCCAAGTATGGTGGGTGTAGGGTCAGGAGTATTCCATATACAAGCTTGACTAAAAACCTTAACCAAGGGGAATTAACTAAGTAATTGAAGAGGAAATGTAGGTCAAGGTCAAATATAGACCAGGGGTTATTGATGTACATCCCAATGAAAATAGTTTGTCCAAGTATGGTGTCTGTATGCACAATAGTATTCCATGTACAAGCTTGACTAAAAACCTTAACCAAGGTTGACTAAAAACCTTAACCAAGGGGAATTAACTAAGTAATTCAAGAGGAACTGTAGGTCAAGGTCAAATATAGATCAGGGGTTATTGATGTACATCGCTAGGAGATGAAGTTGTCCAAGTATGGTGGGTGTAGGGCCAGTAGTATTGCATATACAAGGTTGACTAAAAACCTTAACCAAGGCGTGAGTGACGGTGACGGTGACGGTGACGGTGACGCCGACACCGGGGTGACAACATAAGCTCTACTTATTCTTCGAATAGTCGAGCTAAAAATCAGTTCATGAGTTACTGATAAATTAAAGGTGTTACTAATGTATGTACGTACGCACATACGCACATGGACTAACGCTATATCCCCTCTTGCCTATTGGTGAGAGGATAATAAACCAGGTGAGTGAGACTGTATACCTGGCGGAGAGTGCCGCGTCCATGAGGTCATGGGGCTCGGCGGTGTTGGTCCGACTCAGTGCGTCCTCGATAGACACCTGGTTCGTCTGCTTCACAGTCTCCTTGATACTGTCCAGCTCCTCGATAACCGTCTCCAGTCTGCATGCACACACAAAATGTTACATGTACCGATATTTGCTAATCAGCAAAAGCGAAAGGGTCAGCCCTAGATATCTATGGGCTTTTTCATACTATTTTTTGCACAATTCCATAAACTCTTACAATGCTGAATTAAAATTTGTCATCTGCTGTTTATTTTTTATTTTCCATTTTTCTCATCAAAACCATGTTTTGACAACACTTCAGAATCATTTCCAATGGAAAATATTCTAAAGTGTTGTCAAATCATGTTTTTATTGAGAGTGAAGACAAAACAGAAATCGACAGCAGAGGACAATTTACATTCCCCGCATTCTAACGGTTAATGACAAAACGTGGATTCTTTAGAGGTGAATAATAGTGACAAATGCTACAGATCCTGATGAGACATCTGTAGCCTATTTCACCAACATTGCAAAATATACTTATCTAGCAAAGTATACTTTGAGGGAGAAATGTTCAATTTAAGGATACATTTATTAATTTGTATTATACTGAATTTATTACATTATCACATTTTTGCTGTGATAATGTAATAAATTCAGTATAATAATTCTGCATACTTTTAATCATCAAATATATGCAGTCGTTAGTTCTATATGACATAAAGCATTTCGGGAAAAATAAATTATTAGTCCCTCAAAGTAAACTTTGCAAGATAAGTATGCTTTGCAATTTTAATGAAATCGTGTCGTGCAAAAAACAAGTGGGGTGGAAATACTATCAAAGTATGTTTTCATGCACAGGGCAGGGTTTGAACTCACAACCTTCAGTAATATCCAATGCTATATCCACTAGAATATGAAGCCATCATTTGAAATCAGGAAGTTCGCTTAGTCGACGCTGAGTTGTGCTCAGTCTCGGCCAATGAAACTACTCGATGTTAGATCAGGGAAAGTTTTAAAATTGTGGGCTTCTTAATAACTGTTCTAACTGAAAATCATGGAGTTTGATTTGTTGAAGCTGAACTGTGCTTAGTCTGGACCAATCAAACTGCCTAATTTTGAGCTTAAACATTGAGTACGTATGTGGATGTAAACATCAGTTTAATAATCATGGTGATTGTTCATTGGTAAAGGACTACACCGAGTGGAGCTACATATTTGGGAATTGGTACATGATTAAGCAAGCCCCTCCATGAAATCATGTTTTTCAGAGACATGTACACAATACCTGTAGTTTTCCAAAGTTTGCCAAGACAGTTACTTGTCCCTAACTTGTGGACACGGCTTGAACCCTCCATAGCATGTTTAAGACGTCATGATTACACACAAGGTACACCATTTTCTGAGAGAGGACTGGTATAAACCTGGCCCTGGTTAGCTTAGCAGACTGTTAAATCCTTAACAAGTTAACCTTTTCACCCCTATTAAGTAACTGGAATGGAGTTTGATATAATTTTGCAACCAATCCAATGGTAACAAAATGATTTTCAGACTAGTCTATTTATGAAAAGGGGACGTTTTTGTTCTTAAAAATATGAAAATTACTTGCAATTAATTACCCCTCCCCCCCTGCTCCCGGCAAAATAAATTACCAAAATCTACAATACTCGAATAGTTGGATGACTTTTTTCGTGGCCTAGGTGTCAGGAAATCGCATCTGCGGCGATCTGGCATCTAAAAATTTCATGGTGGAGGACCCCCAGACCCCCCTACTTTACGATTTCACGCTCGCAGAGGTCGGCTATGCCAACTTGTAATTACAGACCCCTCCCTGCAATTATTTCTGTATCCACGCCTGCAGACCTGTATAGACATGTTTTGCCCGACGTGTTATAATATTGCGCCAGTTCCTGAGGTAATCAGGCTTATCACGTGAGATTTTCGACGAAGGTGACAATAGTGTACATTTTCTGTAAACGATATCGAATGTTGACGAATATTAAATTAGTAATTATTACGCATTTGCTCTGAAAATGTTATCAACTTTCCGATATATTTGCAGAAAAAAGTCAAATCATTCTCGGCGAAAATCTCAGTTATATAATAAAGTTGATTATCTCATGCACTGGCTCAATTATGACGTAGCGAAACAAGGCCAGTTGTCACGTACACATTTGTGTACAGGCGCCGGGGGCGTGGGCAGTGCTGTAACAATTTAGTTAATCTGGGTTGAGTTAATCTGCGCGACTGATACGCGATCTCTGATTGGTCAGCCTAATTAATATTCCACTAATGGTGAGCGCGAACGCATGCCGGAAAAATGAAATCGAGCATGGAATTGTTTACATAACAATTAGCACTGCTTTGTTACTGGGACCAATAATTGATCTTATTCCCAGTTTGCTCGGATTAATTTACGAAATGTGCAAACGTGATCAGCTGCACATTCACATCGGTGAGATAAAAGGAGCCTATGCGTCCATAAAAAAAAATAAAGTCTAATTTGGGAAAGAATCGCAAATTTAACACGATTTCTGACAATAGTCGTGTTACAAATTTAACACGATTTTGATATACAAATAGGCAAAAAATTCGGGAGCCAAGGCACAACTGTGTACTAGCCGAAATCGTGTTATAGTGAAGCGTGTACTAACGGGGTCGCACTGTATTACAAATGGGGGAAAATCCCAAAATCAGAACTCAATATTTACAATAAGAAAACTATATTCAGCCCTGAAATCAGAATAATCCTGATCTGGTGCCAGGTCCTCGCCACACCAGCATCACTTGGCCCCCTCCCAAAAGCAGTAGAATCAGTAATAATCTTAATACATGTACCTGTATAATGGGCAATAACCCAATTCAACTCACTGGTAATAAAAGAGCCAAAGATAAAAACGTACCTAAGGGCCAAACCAAGCAAATCGTGATTCCTATAAGGAGGAACCACTACGGTTAATTTATGCCGCCACGTTCACCCGACCAACCACCCACAACAGGGGCCCGTTTCACTAAACTTTGTACGACTAAAATGTTCGTACATGTAAGTGCAAAATTATGATAGTCTGTAAATTTCACATTAACATTGTTTTCTTGTAAATAATTATTGGATTTACATTTATTGAGCATAGGCTGCATATGCAGCCTATGCTCAATAAATGTAAAT
Source organism: Conchocele bisecta (assembly GCA_029237695.1). Classification (NCBI taxonomy): domain Eukaryota; kingdom Metazoa; phylum Mollusca; class Bivalvia; order Lucinida; family Thyasiridae; genus Conchocele; species Conchocele bisecta. Next base: position 20,866 of record JAQRGA010000034.1, on the reverse strand, counting down.
CCATAAATTGAAAATTAAAGACGATCTTAAATTTGCACTTACGAATATTTTATTATTAAGAAGTTTAATGAAACGGCCCCTGATGATGAGACTGATGTGTAAACCAAGGGTGGATGCAGTGGCACTTACCGGTTGGCTGTGGACGAGACCTGGTAATTCAGCTCGGACCGCTCATTCTGCTGGGAGATGTTCAGGTAGTTCTCCGTGGCCGAACGCACAAACAGCGTCAGGCGGTTGTTGTCCTTCTCATCCAAATTCAGTTCTGTAATCAAATAAAGGTGGATGTTAGCATGATAGGGTCAGTGTTTATAAAAACGTTCTGAACAGCAAAACAGGGTCAGTTCTTATAAAAGTTTCTGATCATTATATTCTCATCATGCTTGAAATCAGGAAGTTTGATTGATCCAGGCTCAGCTGTACTCAGTCTCGACCAATCAAACTCCCCAATTTCAAGTACAAATTTGGAGAAAATGCTCAGGAAGTTTGATAAGCCCAGGTCCAGCTGTTTGTAATTAAAGGCAGTTTACTTCCATTTCATGTGCAAGTGACTCATGCAGCATTAACAGATAGACTTCCTTGTTATCATCGATGAAGCTGGTTCTTCAACACAAGAGACTAATCACACGTAATACTCAAAATTAGGCACTGAGCAATTAAAATTGTTTCCCAGTCCAAAAGATAACAAAAGCTCTTCACCATTTCAAAAGCCAATCTGAAAACCAAAATCCCGACACACTGCTCATCATAAGCTGGCATTACTCACTGAATTCGTTGAGGTATTTGTGTGGCCGACATGTCTTCCGTGCCACCCACAGCCCAAACCTGTAGACGTGGCCAATGATGCTGAATGGAGGACAGAACATCGGTCGGTCGTAGAACTCGTACACAAGACTGTAGCGGTAGAAACGCCACACCTGCTCCGACTTGTCTTGCACCATTTGAAATGTGTAACTGTAACGGTAGATGAGGGGGTTAACCCTTACTACGCTGAATTAAATGTTGTCATCTGCTGGAAATGTTTTATTTTCAATATTTCTCGACAAAAACCTGGTTTTGACAGCACATGAGAATCGTCTCCACTGGAGACGATTCTCATGTGCTGTCAAAACCAGTTTTTTTGTTAAGAATTAAAGCAAAAATGAAAAACAGCAGACGGCAATTTCCATCAACAGCGTAGGAAGGGTTAATGGTCTTGCTTGGTATACATATTGTATGTGTGTACAGTGATCATGGTCTCAATTACAGGTAAACATACAGTGGAACCTTCCTAATCTGGATATCCTGATAAACTCAGTATATTTACCTCTAAATATCGGCCATCGTCTGTTCAATCTCATTGTTCAGTTATTTCAACAATCAGATTCTCAACAGTGCATTTAATGGTATGTATGGCCTGTCAATAATTAAGGTCATCTTTGACTGGGGAATGGCAGGAAACTACTTCTACCCAGTAAATTCACTATTCACCAAGTAACTGGAATGGATTTTGATATGTTCATTTTCCGACCAATCCAACCGTCACAAAATGATATTCAGACTAGTCCATTTATGAAAAGGGTGTGTTTTTTGCTCTCAAAAATATGAAAATTACTTGCAAAAAGTGCAGATCCTGACGAGATGGCTCGCTACGAGCCAGCTCATCTGGATCTACACCGTTTGCCAATACCACTATACAGACTAAGTTTTTCCATCCGTTTAGTTTATCAAGCTCTTAATGCCACAGGTTATATGACTCACCTGAACATGGCAATGGCCAGTTATATGACTCACCTGAACATGGCAATGACCATTTATATGACTCACCTGAACATGACAATGGTCAGATATATGACACACCTGAACATAACAATGACCAGTTATATAACACACCTGAACATGACAATGGTCAGTTATATGATACACCTGAACATGGCAATGGCCAGTTATATGACACACCTGAACATGGCAATGACCAGTTTATATATGACACACCTGAAAATGGCAATTGTCAGTTATATGACTCACCTGAACATGGCAATGACCAGATATATGAATCACCTCAACATGACAATGACCAGTTATATGACACACCCGAACAAGGCAATGGTCAGTAATATGACTCACCTGAACATGGCAATGACCAGTTATATGACTCACCTCAACATGACAATGACCAGTTATGTGACTCACCTGAACATGGCAATGAGCAGGTTGACCAGTAGGACGTTGGTTAGCAGCAGGTAGACGGCGGCCATCAGTGGCACAAGGGCGTTACTCTCGGGACAGCGGCCCACCCCGCCGTCCGCCCGCCACACGCTCTCGTTGGCCTCACACCCGTCCACGGGGTGCTCACCTACGGGCAGTGAAAAGTGAATGGGTTTAACGTCCCACCAACAGCTAGGGTCATATAGAAACAAGACAACAGTTTAAAGTCTCATCTGGCAGACCAGTGGGATGGAAATACTATGAAAGTATTTTTGATGCCTAAGGCGAGGTTTGAACCCTTAACCTCCGGGATTGGAAGTCAGGTGTTCTAACCCCTAGGTCACAATCCATCCCTATCTACAGGCAGCATACGGGGGATGGAATGGGTTGTATGACCAATCACCAGAAGGTCATGCTGTACAGAGAGTCAACACACGGGGGATATGATTAGGGTCAATGATCTTTCAGAAATAAGGTCACATTATATAGGGTTACTTGTGTGTATATTTAGCATGTATATATGTAAGATGTCCATTCATGAATATGCTGGTATACAAGGTGCTTTAGTTTAACAAATATCATGAGCATCATGGATTTGTCACAGCATGATAGAGAATCATTAGAGAAAGGCATATGTGAAATCACAGCATGATAGAGAATCATTAGAGAAAGGCAAATGTCAAATATCGTTTGGTGAAAGGAAACAGAAATTAGAACAAATTCCCCCCCCCCCCCTCCGCCGCAACATTAAGTTTATGAATGCACTAACACTGTGACCTTGAACTTGTGGTTAGCAGGGGTGTGAGCATCGTGGGTTTGTCACAGCATGATAGAGAATCATTAGAGAAAGGCATGTGTGAAATATCAAAAGGTTTGGTGAAAGAAAACAGAAATGATAACAAATTTTGTTGTCTGCTGTTTACTTTATACTTTCCGTTTTGCTCATCAAAAACATGTTTTGACAACAATGGAAATGATTCTAAAGTGCTGTCAAACCATGTTTTTATTGAGAAAGAAAACAAAATATAAACCAACAGCAGACGGAAATTTATGTTTCCCGCATTCTAAGGGTTAACCCTTACTACGCTGAATTAAACGTTGTCGTCTGCTGGAAATGTTTTATTTTCAATATTTCTCGACAAAAACCTGGTTTTGACAGCACATGAGAATCGTCTCCAGTGGAGACGATTCTTATGTGCTGTCAAAACCAGGTTTTTGTTAAGAATTAAAGCAAAAATGAAAAACAGCAGACAGCAATTTCCGTCTACAACGTAGGAAGGTTTAATAGGTGCAACCCAATTCTAATGCAGTGTAAACCCTATATTTCCTAGTGTTTCCAGATTCCAACCAAACTCTACACAAATACTCATTTTTATGGCGTTTCACACCAAAATCAAGTGATGTACAGTGGGGTCAGCATGTGTAAGTGCACACACGAACGAACATGACAGGTTATAACCAACCTGTCGTGTTCGTTCGTGTGTGCATTTACACACGCTGACCCCACTGTAACATGAATAAGGGCCTAGTTTTCACTAAGCTAATCTCCTTACTGGCAGCCTTGATAATAAAATAAAAACAAAAAAAACATTAACATATTTGCCATACAAAGTAAACACAAGTCCTCAGTGACCTTGACCTTGGGTAAACGGACGTGGGTCGTATGTAAATATTATCAAAATCGGTGAAGCGTTTCATGCGTTATTGAACAAGTTTTAAAACTTTTGAAGACGGACGCACAGATGGAGTTTTTGTTTGTTTATTAGTGTTTAACGGCCTATCAACAGCTAAGGTCATGTAAGGCCGGGCAAACAGGTTCGATCCCATTTTAACCTGCTGCATTGGCGGGAAAATCCCAAAATCAGAACGGAATATTTACATCCATAACAAATATATTCAGCCCTGAAATTAGAATATCCTGACCTGGTGCCAGGTCCATACCACACCAAGTCACTTGGTCCCTTCCCCTAAAATAGGATTACGATTATCGTAGATGGATGGACAGACGCTGACTACGAAGCCTCTGGTATGCCATAAGCATTCCTTTGTTTGAAAGACGTGCTAAAAATGAAAGGTGTTACTAACGTATACACGTACTTACGCACGTATGTACGCACATACTTACATGGACTAACGCTATATCCCCTCTTTCCTATCAGCGAGGGGATAACAAAACAATATGATACACATCAGAACATCTGAAGGCCAATTAAAATGCTCAGATTTTTGTACACATTTCGAGTTGGTACTATCATGTGATAAAACTGCGTATCGTACCTTCCATGTTTTCGAGGAAGAGTTCGCCGTACATCTGCCAGTAGGGGATGTAGAGGACACTCTTGAGGAGGTACCAGGAGGGCGGGGAGTTGGGGAATAGGTTCGCATGGTACGCGACGCCGAAACTCAGTAGGAACACGAGGAAGATGAGGAAGAAGAACATCAGGTCCACCAACTGGAACATGGCACAGACTCGTAGAATGTTGATCGAGTGATTTATATGTGGCTGTGACTCTTGAAATGGGGCTTATGGGATTTGTCACCAGTGTAGCTCCTGGTCAAATAGCACACTTGCGTAGCCTGATAACAATATTTATTGCTTGTTAGGAGCATGTTGTTTCATTGATGATATGGCGAACAGTGCAGATCCTGATCAGACTGTGCGGATGCACAGGCTGATTTGGATCTATACTGGGTGCAAAACCAATAAGCCCCATTTCTCCAGTCACAGCCACATATTTGTTTAACCTTTGTTAAAGAGACCGTAATAATTCTAAATGTTTGGTTACAATTTATTTTCAAAACAGTAAGACATAATACAACAGGGGAACTGTGTAGAATCAGTACTACAGTGGAATCTCCAGGGTGTCCGTTTTAGAGATGTTCCACTGTAAAACCGACAGATGACTACTTCAAGACACGCGTGGGTGCTTTGCGATCATGAACAGTTATTATCATCACAGAACCTGATCCAAATTAAGCAGAACTAACATTTCACCGTGTCCAGTTTAGAGAAGTTCGGCTGTATCCAATTATCTTCAGAGAAATTGTAGATTCGGTAGTTTTATTCGGATTCAATTTATGCCTCATCTGCAGTTTCAACAACACTATAAGACAGCAAACTTACCATGTTGTGTATCAATTACACTATAAACTTACCATGTTGCGTATCATGATGACCTTGGGCCCGATGTTTTTCTCGACAAAGAACGTCTGCATGATGCGGAGGTAGTACATGGAGAGGGTGACGCTGTACGCGATGCGGGCGTACACAAAGTTGTCACCCTCCAGCGTGTAGCGCAGAAGCACAGACAGGATGAATATCAGGTACATCGCCAGGTCAAACCGGTTCCACATCGAGCCAAACCAGTTATACACCTTGTACAGCAGGGAGCGCTGGTCACGCACCAGAACCTGAAACAAAATTTGTTAGCATATTATAACATCAGTTTACAAGACACACGTGGCTGTAACTAGACATATTGATTGATTGGTGCTTAACAGCATATCAACAGCTAAGGTAATTTAATGCCGGGCCAACAGGTTCGATCAAAATCAGATCGGAATATTTACATCAAAATAAATATATATTCACCCCTGAAATTAGAATAACCTGACCTGGTGCTAGGTCCATACCACACCAAAGTCACTTGGCCCCTTCCCCTAAAAGTAACAGGATTAGAAATAATCGTATTACTCCTATAAGGGGTATAACCAGATTCAACTCTCACATACAAGAATTTCAAAGACATAACAGAGGGCCAAACCAGTAGCCTATTTCATCAACATTGCAAAGCATACTTATCTAGCAAAGTATACTTTGAGGGAGAAATTTTCAATTTTAGGATAAATTTATTAATTTTTATTATACTGAATTTATTACATTATCACAGCCATTTTGGCTGTGATAATGTAATAAATTCAGTATAATAATTATGCATACTTTTAATCATCACATATACGCAGTCGTTAGTTCTGTATGAAATAATGCATTTCGGGAAAAATAAATGATTACTCTCTCAAAGTAAACTTTTCTAGATAAGTATATACTTTGCAATTTTGATGAAATCGGCTACTGGTCTCCAGCTGGGATTGTGGAAAGAAAGAATCCCGATTGTTAAATTACCCATCACATGCTCCCAAGCAACCACAAGTAGAACTTGAGTTACCAAGACGACAAATTTGACCAGACCGACGTAAATGACATCGAAAGTTGACAAAATTATCATAGTAAATGCGGAATTATATTATATACCTACACATGAAATACATAGTTATACGATGTAAATAAGTCATATGTTCTCATCGATGAAATAAACAACTTCCGGTGAAAATACGACTACTTCCGCTATCTATATTCATAAAATCTATGTTCGGGAAAACAGCGCAAATAGGCTGCAAATACACTTTCATTACCGTATACAGTCTTAAAAACTGCTAATTTCCATGGAGCGGTATATAATAAATAGAATATTCATATTTTTGCAACGAATATGACATATATGTTCATCGAGTGGTGTGAAATGTCCATATTTCACGAGTGCCGTTAAGTATTTCGCCGTGTATTGCGCGCACTTTTTCACCCGCATTTTTAATCCAGAAGTCACCCTGCGCGTTATAGGTAGGTAGATCATTTCAAAAAAATTTCCAACTGATTTCTGCCAGTTTTACACATTTTTTATCAAACAAAACAAGCCCGGAAACGGAAATATCTATTTTTGACAGGTGTCCGCTATAACGTTGAAATACACTACAGTAGTAGGATACACTAAGCGTAGTAAAAATACGCATCAAATGTGCCGAATAATAAGCAAGATGATCTGGATATATATACACACAAGCCGCAAATGTCATAAGCCCCATTTCTCCATCCTTGAAGCCACATTTCTCCACATTGGGCGTTTGGTTTGGTTTTCGAAGTGACGTCACACGTCTGCCATTCTGTGAATAATTAATGAGGACCGATTATCTCAATCCCATAAGCGCTTGATATAAGATTTTAGATGCTAAATCAAGTGTCGCGCACATTCAGATCGCACTCGGTAACATTCGGTAATGGTCGTTGTCGTTGCTAGGTTGCCGACTGACTGTGTTACTATTTTTGGAAAGTATTGACAAGTATTCACGCATCAAGACCTTATGACATGTGCGACCAGCATAGCCCCTGATTCGCCTGCGCATACACTGATATGGGGCTATGCTGGACTGTCGTGTATTTAGGTAGTAGTAGTACCGTATTATATCAGCGACCGCTATGTCTATTTTTCAACCTAATCAATAAACAGTGAACACACACTATCTGTACCTACGTGTTCAGTGTCAATATTTGGCTGGGCGGAATTGTTTATGGCCCGTTTCTCATGTGCAGGTCACTAGTAGTGTTATTTGTATATCGCCTTGGGGAAGCAGTTAACACATGGCTGCTGTGTGTTGGCTGGCGATTACGGGTAATATGTTATACGCGAATGGTCAATATAGTGGAATTATATATACCTACAACAAATTTCTTCGTAAGTAGGTTCCATAAATTTATTACATGCATCGTGAATTTTTAATATAAAGCATATTAATCAGTAAATACCAATAAATACAACATAAATTTAGACCATAGAAAGTCTAATTTATGCCTCGATTAGTAAAGCTGACCTTTGGCGATCTTTTTGTCACCGATTAGCAGCATCAAGAGAGCCTAACAGCACACATTAAGCATTGTGGATGTGAACTCGGAAAGCAATTTTCTTATACTCGGGACGGAATTTCCGCCGATTTTTTTGGTGAAAATTTGTTTATTTTTGTTTTCATTAAATTGTTTATTCACGTTTAAATACAACATGTACAATCATATCTTTTCACATGCATACATAACACAAAACATTTGATATTACATGAAGTACATAGTGTATTTTTGAGTGTTTTTTTAGAGAGAAATAGTCAGAAAAATATAGTAGAATGAAAGGAAATAAATACATGTATATCCCTCCCCTATGTTGATACCTGGTACACAATTCAGATACACTGGGCATGATTACTATATTACACGAGTGTGTAAAACAATGTACTTGATTGTTGTATGGGGCTATACACATATTAATTGTCAAACCTACCCCACTTAATATTATGTTGTTCTATTTTATCTTTGTTAATGGCTATTTCTTCTTCTAAGGCTATTCTGTACTTCAAATAGTTTAAAAATTGTTCAAATTCTATGTCACGATGTTCATATTTGCCAATACATGTATAATGATAAAATTAAATTGTTGGAACAAAAATCGCACAGGCTGCTAATTACGAAATTACAACGATAAAGCAATTTATTTGTCCCCACAATTTGCATTATATATTTATATTGAAAATTCCGAAGTTTTTAGTCTATTTATCAATTTCTTGTAAACTCCTCTCATATTGGAATTAATAGTAGGACTTACAAACGCTTGATATGCCACATTTGTCATTAACTTATTCCAATAATGATATGTCTGCAATTGGTATCGATAGCTGGAATATACAGTAAAACCTCGCTAAACCTGACACGAAGACAGTCTAGACAATGTATCTTTAAGTTTATGGGTTTCATTGTCATATAATTCCAGCACAAAAATATTTACACAATTCCCTAACATTTGATTGTCCGTAGCAAGTCTCTGTCCAAAATTTATATCCCAGTAAACCCCCACGCCAAACTACTTTCCGTAACCGTGAGGCGCAGTTAAAATAATTCTTAAGAAAACGGAAAATAAACACATTTTCTTGATGAATTTATTTCAAATGCTGGAATTATAAGGAATGAATGGCCTTTTTGTTGAATTTATCGGGGATATAAACTTGGAAAAGTCGCGGGAATACTGGACGAGGCCTTCCGGACTTAGTCCAGTATCATTACGCAAACACGTCTTATTTGGAATTAATAAATCACTGAACTACTTTCGGCAAGGGAGATAATCAATATCACGCGAACTATTTTCATACGAGCCAAGCGGATTGTTGTTTATGATTAGTATATATAGTTTTAAGCTATCTCCTATGATATATAATGATACATTACTTTGTTATGTTATGGGTACTAATACATGTTGTTTCAATAGCGTATCTCTGTAACGGTATCGTTGTAGATGGAGTTGCAAATAATTTAATAATTATTACGTTCAAATGGTTGCGTAATACTGATAGCACTTCTGTATAACTGTGATTGTCGTAAATGGCGCAATAGTCGTGAGGTTAAGGTCGCTGACTTCAATGATTTAATTACCGATTCCCGAAAGGGTCGGGGGTTCAAACCTCGACGTGGTATTTTTTTTTTTTATCCATATATATTATTTTTGTGATTTTAATATTTTCACAATTTTATGATTTTAATAAAAATACCTATAAATTGATAGAAACTTACCAACAATGAAAGTGTCTGTCTTTAAGTAATATATACACGGACAGTTTGTTACTGTTTTTTTAAGTTTAAGTAATATATACACAGACAGTTTGTTACTGTTTTTTTAAGTTTGAGGTACTGTCAATACCATATAATGTTTTACTGTCCCAAAATCTATTTTTTTGGCTGTCACAATTAATTAATTTTCGGACAGCAAATATTTTTTTATGAATTTGAAATATTTATTGTCCTCCATCTGCTCACAACACTGTTCGAACTGCGCCTGTGGCTACCACGACCAGAATTCACTGGCCGCAAACACAGCAGCCATCGGCGTCTATTTATTAAATTATTATTTTTTATTTTATTTGAATTCCGCGTGAACGCTGCATTTTGTGACAACACCATTTACAGAAAATATTGGTGATTTTCTAAACGAATATCGGAGAAATGCGGCTATATATTTTGTCAATTTTCAACACTATTTACGGAAAAAAATTACTGATTTTTTAAAACAATATCGGCACAACTAAATACGGTGATAGAATTTTTGTCAACTTTTCAACACCATTTACAGAAAATATTACTGATTTTCTAAAAACAATATCGGCGAAGGTGTACTGAACTACTCTTTATTTTAAATAACCAGCCGTCTAATAGATCTGTGTATAATCGAGAGTATATCGTTAATTGTCATGTTGTCTCCGACAGTGAGGTGTTGCGGCACACATCAAAACGACACGTCAATTTCAAAACATTGCCTAAGGGTCACAGCTGTGTGGTGTCATCAGATCAACACCTCGTCACACACAACTACGCATTATAGATTTTTTTCCCCACACAAAGCGACGTGTATTTACAACTAGATCTGTGTAATGTGTCGGGTGTAGCCAAAGACCATACATAAATTCGTAATTAGTCACAGATGTAGCCTTAAAATATAATCGATTTCCTTAAATTACGTCTGCAAGTTGATAGATATTTCAGAGCAGACGTCATCGTAATTTGCAGTTATTTTTATTTCCAAAATTAGCCATATATTCTGTAAATGGCGTTGAAAGTTGACAATAAACTAGAAATGGACGCTTGTCGACAAGCGCATGTGTATCCCCCTCCCCAGATACACAAGTAGTTTGAAAAAAGGGTGATCGAGTTATGCTCCGGAGACAAAATCGGTGATGGACAAAGGGAGATAACTAAACAATTAGTGATGCAAGAGTTGTCAATCTTGCGCGACACACCTTTAGGGTCTATGCATGTGTGAAGCTACTGGAGTGCAGAATTATTTGTTAATAGTCCTATATTTATGTACATATATCTGCACAGGTGCACATAATGCCACAATATTTTCAACACAGTTGACGGAAATGTAATATAGAATGTAAATAAAAAAAATAATGCTCGCTACTGGAGCCGAGAATTTTTTTTAATAGTCCTATATTTATCTACATATATCTGCACAGGTCCACATACTGCCACAATATTGTCAACACAGTTTAGGTAAATGTAATAATTTAGCTGTATAAATTACCTGTAATAAGTTAGTGGTCAGTTAAAAAATTTAAAAAGAATGTAAAAAACAATTTTTAAAAAAAAAAGTTGAAAAACAAAAAATAACTAGAAAAAGTCGATGGCGCGCCATCGCAATATACCCACTTTCCCCAAATGCTAAGTCCGAAAGGGGGAAGTAATCCATGATGGAGGGTCGGATAAAAAATCCGAATTCACTTTGCGCATGTGCACATGATAACGAAGCTACATAGCAAATATGAGGCGCGTAGGTATGAAGGTGAAAAAGTTTTTCGAGTTACAAGGAAAAAGGAAAAAATGGGAAATTCTGAGTCGGAAAGGGGGAGGTAATCGATGATGGAGGGTCGGATCAAAAATGGGAATTCACTTTGCGCATCTGCACATAACGAAGGTACATACTAAATATCAGGCGCGTAGGTATGAAGGTGAAAAAGTTTTTCGAGTTACGAGGAAAAAATGGGAAATTCTGAGTCCGAAAGGGGGAGATAATCCATGATGGAGGGTCGGATCAAAAATCCAAATTCACTTTGCGCATCTGCACATGATAACGAAGCTACATACCAAATATCAGGTGCGTAGGTATGAAGGTGAAAAAGTTTTTCGAGTTACGAGGGAAAAATGGGAAATTCTGAGTCCGAAAGGGGGAGATAATCCATGATGGAGGGTCGGATGAAAAATCCAAATTCACTTTGCGCATCTGCACATGATAACGAAGCTACATACCAAATATCAGGCGCGTAGGTATGAAGGTGAAAAAGTTTTTCGAGTTACGAGGAAAAAATGGGAAATTCTGAGTCCGAAAGGGGGAGATAATCCATGATGGAGGGTCGGATGAAAAATCCAAATTCACTTTGCGCATCTGCACATGATAACGAAGCTACATACCAAATATCAGGCGCGTAGGTATGAAGGTGAAAAAGTTTTTCGAGTTACAAGAAACGTGACGGACGTGGGTACGGACGGACGTAGGACGTACGGACGTACGGACGTACGGACGGACGGACACCCGTGACGAAAACAATATACCCGTTTTTTTTTACAAAAAAAGTGGGTATAATAATACTTGCTACTGGAGCCCAGAATTTTTTTTTAATAGTCCTATATTTATCTACATATATCTGCACAGGTCCACATAATGCCACAATATTTTCAACACAATTTACGGAAATGTAATATACAAATTTTTATTTTTAAAATAATGCTCGCTACTGGAGCCCAAAATTTTTGTTAATAGTCCTATATTTATCTGCATATATCTGCACAGGTTCACATACTGCCACAATATTGTCAACACAGTTTACGGAAATGTAATAATGTACCTGTATAAATTACCTGTAATAAGTTAGTGGTCAGTTAAAAAATTGAAAAAGAATGTAAAAAAAAAAATGGAAAAAAAATTAAATAAAAAAATTGAAAAAGAATGTAAAAAAAAAAATGGAAAAAAAAATTAAATTAAAAAAAAGAAAAAGAATAATGCTCCCTACTGGAGCCCAGAATGTTTTTTAATAGTCCTATATTTATCTACATATCATATATACACAGGTCCACATATTCCCACAATATTTTCAACACAGTTTACGGAAATGTAATATAATCATTTACCTGTATAAATTACCTGTAAGTTGTCAGTGGTCAGTTGCACATGCTAGCACATGCACAGGTGAATAGTCTGTATATAGCACTTACCACCTTATGCTACTAGACAAAAATTGAAAAATAATTTGAAAAAAAAAAAATGAAAAAAAAAAAAAATGGAAAAAAAAAGTTTAAAAATAATAATGCTTGCTACTGGAGCACAGAATTTTTTTTTAATGTCCTATAGTTATCTACATATATTCTTGCCACAGGTCCACATATGCCACAATATTTTCAACACTGTTTTACGGAAAATGTAATATAATAAATCATTACCTGTATAAATTACCTGTAAGTGGTCAGTGGTCAGTTGCACATGCTAGCACTGCACAGGTGAATAGTCTGTATAAAGCACTTTACGACGTTATGTACTAGACAAAAATTGAAAAATAATTTGAAAAAAAAAATGAAAAAAAAAAAAAAAAATGAAAAAAAAAAAAGAAAAAAGAAAAAAGAAAAAAAAAAAAAAAGGAAAAAAAAAAAAAAAAGAAAAAAAAAAGAAAAAAAAACTAAAAATGAAAAAAAAAAAAAAAGGAAAAAAAAAAAGTTTAAAAATAATAATGCTTGCTATTGGAGACCAGATTTTTTTTTAATAGTCCTATATTTATCTACAAAAATCTGCACAGGTCCACATAATGCCACAATATTTTCAACACAGTACCCAATGTAGTGATTTACCTGTATAAATTACCTGGTCAGCAGTGGTCAAGCACTGGACATCTGCACATGCTAGCCCATGCTAGCATATGGTTCTCCCAGTTTCCTTTGTTCTCTCTACAGGTAAGGTGTACAGAGCACACGAGAAAAGGTGTACAGAGCAGACGAGAAAACAGGTCTTCATGCATTATTGTCCAGTTTGTAGAGTGCGCAAAACAAAAAAGGGAGATAACTCAAAAATTACCTACGCAAGAGTTGTCGTTCTTGTGCGCGACACACCTCCGGGTCGTGGTCTAAGCATGTGTGAAGTTTCATGAAAATATTCCAAAGGGTGGTCGAGTTATGCTCCGGACAGGAAATCAGTGAGCGAAAACAAAAAAGGGAGATAACTCAAAAATTAGCTATGCAAGAGTTGTCATTCTTGTGCACGACACACCTTCGGTTCGTGGTCTAATTGAATGTGTTAAGTTTCATAAAAATATTCCAAAGGGTGGTCGAGTTATGGTCAATCAGTGCGCAAAACAAAAAAGGGAGATAACTCAAAAATTAGCTATGCAAGAGTTGTCATTCTTGTGCGCGACACACCTTCGGGTCGTGGTCTATGCATGTGTAAAGTTTCATGAAAATATTCCAAAGGGTGGTGGAGTTATGTCGGACACGAAATCGTGCAGAAACAAAAAAGGGAAATAACTAAAAAATTAGTAGTGCAAGAGTTGTCAAATTCTGTGCGAAAAAACACTTCGGGTCGTGGTATGATGTGTAAAGTTTCATGAAAATTATTCCAAATGGGTGGAGTTATGCTCCGGACGAAATCAGTGCGAAAACAAAAAAGGGAGATAACTAAAAAAGTAGCTATGCAAGAGTTGTATTCTTGCGCGACACCACCTTCGGGTCGTGGTCTATGCATGTGTGAAGTTTCATGAAAATATTCCAAAGGGTGTTCGAGTTATGCTCCGGACAAGAAGTGTCTGCGGCGGACGCGGACGCGGCGCGCCGTTAAATCCATAGTATCCCCCGACGGAGTCCGGGGGATACAATTAAGACCAGATCAGTACGTTAAATCGCTATCGACGACAACTGACGATCCGATGAGAGAGTAATACCGTTTACGCGTATCCAATGTTAAATATACATCGTTATTTTGTATGACTTTCGTAGTTTTTACCGAGAAATTCAAACCGTTTCCAATTATTGGGGAAAATAATATCATGATTAGCATACCGTTTCACTAAGCAGCGGCTACTCAGGGAATGGGATCACACGGTCTATTGTTTACACTGGATTAATGAGGTCTCGGGTAAATCTTATTTTTAAATAATACGACTGTGATTTCTTCCTTTTAGTGATGACCATGTTCCAGCCGTTAACACTTATTTAGCAGCATTATTTATGTAGTTAGTCTGAACATTCTGCAGAGAAATTTGAATAGGACGGAATCGAGCGTTGTTTAAACTTAGTCCTGTTCATATGCACAGGTCAAAATATGAACTGAAAATGGCGCTTTGTGTGACAGAAATCCGTACGCGGACGAATACAAAAAATATTTTGTTATAAATATCACATATGATATAGCGAGACAGCGGTAGCATCTACTGTTTTAATAATATGCATACATATTGTAATTAATGTTTAATAGTGATATACTTATGAATAATATACGATACTATGGTTTATACTCCAGCACTATGTTTTAAGGCTGTGTGATTTGCCTCAATATAAGCTGGATTAATTAATACTTATATTCATGCGCTTCACGAGAACATCAATACATTTAAAATATACAAATATTACTTAAAGGGGTATCGATATGATACATTTTAATAATATAAATATTGAAAATACACATTACAATCACTTACAACATAAGTTATTGATCGAAAATAGTCACTGCATCATGACCTATTTGACCGCATTACCTATTGCGCTACCTCATCATACCCCTGTTTACATAGGTATGCTCGCTAATACAATGTTTGCATAATGTTCCCGCGACTTTTCCAAGTTTATACCCCGATAAATTCCACAAAAAGGCCATTCATTCCTATACTATCTCTGATGATAATGCCTGTTAAAATTCACAAAGAACATCTGCATGTCTTGGCATAGTCATATGTCTGATTTACAGTGGAACCTCCCTAACCGGACCCCAGGATGTACGGTTTAGAGAGGTTCCACTGTATTGGGAAGGGATATTTGTGATGCAATTGGAGGTAAATTTCACTTCGCAAGGTTACACCCACCTGTCGTAGTTCCTCGATTGCCATGGTAACGGTCCAGCCCCAGGTGACGTATTCATACGTTGATGGGTTCATTGGGTACAGATCAGTCAACAGGAAAAATGTGAATAATGCAAGGAAAATCAGGTACGATATCTGAAAATATAAATTTCATTTATTTCAGAAGATAACGCTCTATGGGACCTGATGAAATTAAATTGGGGAACATTTTAGTTACATTATCGTTATTCATATTCCTTTAAATATGTGAAACAACTTGCACAGTACTATGTACACGTATTATGTGAAGTAAAATTCAATTAATTGCAATTTTAATTTCAAGTAAAAGAGTTTTATTTATTCATTAACCCTTTCACCCCTAAGTAACACGTGCTAAGTAAGGGTGAAAGGGTTAACTTGCTATATTCACGGTGAACTTACCGTATTCACAATGAACACTGTGATGGGGGCGGTGTAGAAGTAGTAGATAGCACTGACAAGGCTAATGCTGCTGGTTCTCACGTCGCTGAACATCTGCACCTTGTACAGCTTCTTCTTCAGCGACTTGTGGCGCCGCGACTTGGCACGAACAAACACCTCATCTACCCCACCGTCCTTGTTGGGCGACACTTTGTTCTTCGAGATGATCTCCACATCGTCTCTAGGTGTCTCGACCACATCTTCACCTACAAAACACAGAAGCTTGATCAAACATGCCCAGCCCATTATAAATGTCTAGCAGATCAAACATGCTGCGTCCACAATAAATTTCTAGATCAAACATGACACGCCCACAATATATCTTTAGATCAAACATGCCCCGCCCACTTTACATGTATCATCAAATATTGATTTCATAGTGAAAATACAAATTTTATATGGGATATTTTAATGGGGGGTGGGGGGGGGGGCTAAAAATAGATTAATAGATTAACCGGTATAAAAATAATTCTGTAATTTGTGGACCGAATTTCTAAATTTAACTTTGTTATTCTCTGTTACATTTAACCGCTATGAAACAAATGACGAACATGAAATAACTAGATTGGTCAGTAAGCGTGGTTTACGGAATACCCCACGCGTGGGCCCAGGTACCCCTAAATATGTAAAATTTTCCATGTGTGTGGGCCTGTAACCTTGACTCAGGGCTTAGCGGGGGTGGCACGAAAGTGAATTTGTCACAGGGTTGTAGAGGTCCATTGGAGCAATGCGAGTGTGAAATGTGAAGCACATCCGAGCAAGGAAGTAGAAGTTATAACCGATTTCTCTGATGTTAAGTGTTGTAAAGAGACTAATTATGTGACCTTGACCTGATGAGCGGGGATATGTCACAGCATGATAGTAGAGCCTTAGAGGAATGCATGCATGAAATATTACGAATCTGCAATAGAAGTTATAACATATTTCTCTGATGTATTTGACCATGACCTTGGGATTAGCGGGGGTTGGACGGTCGTGGATTTGGCACAGCATGGTAGTAGAGCCTTACAGGAATGCATGAGTGAAATATTAAACATTTTAGATGAAGGAAATATAAGTTATAACAATATTTCTTTAATGTTAAGTTTTGTACAAAAGAGACTAAGTATTTGACCTTGACCTTGGGATCAGCAGGGGTTGGACAGTCTTGGATTTGGCACAGCATGGTAGTAGAGCCTTACAGGAATGCATGTGTGAAATATTAAGCATTTTAGATGAAGGAAATAGAAGTTATAACAATATTTCTCTGATGTTAAGTTTAGTGACGGACAGACGGACGAACGGACGCACAGACGCATGGACGGACGGACGGATGGACGGGACGGACGGACGGACGAACGAACGGACAACCTGACTCCAGTATACCCCCCCCACAACTCGTTGCGGGGGGTATAACAATATAATAAATCAGAGCTCCAGTTAAGGTGCTTAAATTGGAGGTAAATTTCTTATTTCTCCATAAACAAGAAACGAGGCAAAGCCACGAAGGCCAGGTTTTTTCCAAGCATAGACACTTGGATAACATAAGTATACCCACTTTTTCTAGACTAGATGGCCGTGGTATTGGGTGAAGCAGTTGCAGAGATATAGTACACAAAAAAACTTTAACAAAAAATTTCAAAGTAATTTGAACTTGACATAGGGCACAGGATCGCGCTTTCCGCAAGCAGGTGCGACAATGATGATAAACACCCATGTGAAGTATCAAGGTATTGGGTGAAGCAGTTGCAGAGATATAGTACACGAAAAAATGTTAACAAAAAAATTCAAAGTAATTTGACCTTGACATTGGGCACAGGATCGCGCTTTCCGCAAGCAGGTGCAACAATGATGATAAACACCCATGTGAAGTATCAAGGTATTGGGGTGAAGCAGTTGCAGAGATATAGTACACGAAAAAACTTTAACAAAAAAATTCAAAGTAATTTGACCTTGACATTGGGCACAGGATCGCGCTTTCCGCAAGCAGGTGCGACAATGATGATAAACACCCATGTGAAGTATCAAGGTATTGGGTGAAGCAGTTGCAGAGATATAGTACACGAAAAAACTTTAACAACAAAATTCAAAGTAATTTGACCTTGACATTGGGCACAGGATCGTGCTTTCCGCAAGCAGGTGCGACAATGATGATAAACACCCATGTGAAGTATCAAGGTATTGGGTGAAGCAGTTGCAGAGATATGTACACGAAAAAAACTTTAACAAAAAAAAAAATTCAAAGTAATTTGACCTTGACATTGGGCACAGGGCCGCACGGTTGGGGGTTAGAATGGAAATATGGATGATGATAAACACCCATGTGAAGTTTCAAGGTAATGGGCGAAGCAGTTGCAGAGATATAGTATAACAAAAAAGTTTTAACCAAAAAACTTTAACCAGACGTACTTAAAAAGTGTTAACGTTGAAAATGGCTAAGTCAATTACGTAGAAATAATAGGTGAAGGTAAAAAAAATGGTCACATGTTGGATAGTTGTATGTGGTAGGCACCCCTTGGTTATGAAGCTGTGAAAGTTTGGTGGTCCTAGGTGGTACAGTACCAAAGAAATGGACTTAAACACGAAAACTTAACATTGTAAACGCGAAAACTTAACATTGAAAATGGCTAAGTCGACTGCGCAGAAAAAATGGGTCAAGTTAAAAAAAAAAGTAACATGTTGGATAGTGATATGTGGTGGGTACCCCTTGATTATGAAGCTGTGAAAGTTTGGTGGTCCTAGGTGGTACAGTACCAAAGAAATGGACTTAAACACGAAAACTTAACATTGTAAACGCGAAAACTTAACATTGAAAATGGCAAAGTCGACTACGCGGAAAAAATGGGTCAAGTTAAAAAAAAAGTAACATGTTGGATAGTGATATGTGGTGGGCACCCCTTGATTATGAAGCTGTGAAAGTTTGGTGGTCCTAGGTGGTACAGTAACAAAGAAATGGACTCAAACACGAAAACTTAACATTGATTGTGGACGCCGCCCGCCCGCCCGCCGCCCGCCCGCCCGAGCGGCTTTCGCCAATCCAATAGCCTGGATTTTTTTTTAAAAAACCTGGCTACAAATGGCAAGTTGGGAGTGCTTCTAAAGAACTCCCAACTTGCCATTTTTGATGAAGAAATAACAAAATTTCACCCACAAGTTGGTCAAATTACGCACCTTAACTGGAGCTCTGATAAATGCCATGGTTTACTGTGTTATCAGAGCACATACTACTTACTATACAGGTGTGCAAACTTTATAAAATGCATGGTTACAGTAGAATGCTGCCTAAATGATTCAGAGAATTACCAATATTTAAAGGTCACATTACCAAATATCATTTATTTCCTTGAAATGCTCTAAAACCAACAAAAGTGACCCTAACAACCGATTTCCGGTTCGTTTGTATTTTTTGTGATATTGAGATTTCTCATATCGCACCGTATGTGACACCTATGCTGAGCCAGGCAATGAATTAGTCATCGCCGTATCTCTGCTGTTTATGCGACCTACTGGCGCGAGGTGGCACTGTAAAAATAATCGCTATGACGTAGCAGTAGTATAGTTTCCCTGATTGGTTGATACACGTTTCTTATAGAATAAAGTGCAGATTTAACTGACATCATTTACTTGTTGCATAATTTCTTCGTTTTTATCCTTTAATATATTTGTTAATCGTGATTACTCATTCACTTAGTTATACTTGGATTATTTATATGCTGGTTGCAATCATCAGCGAGGACGATCTGTGCGGAAGTCGGTTGAAATTCACGGTCAAACAGATAGCCAAGACAAAATCCGAAAAATGAGGAATTAAAAGTTAAATGGTATTTTGTTACAAATTGTTTTGTTTTGTTACAGAATGTCTCCCGACATTTCGTAGATTGATTCTGCAATGTATTGCAGATATGTGTCAGTTAAGCATACTTATGTTTTGACAACTTCGAGATGAAATTAATTCTTTATTTTGAGCTGCCATAATCAGTGACACACATGTGTAGCTA
Organism: Conchocele bisecta; assembly: GCA_029237695.1. Lineage (NCBI taxonomy): Eukaryota > Metazoa > Mollusca > Bivalvia > Lucinida > Thyasiridae > Conchocele > Conchocele bisecta. The sequence continues at coordinate 827 of JAQRGA010000034.1, read as the reverse complement.
CGTGCAAACGGATGCCGACGGATGTCATTACTTGTTCAGCATAGCAAACAATTTATCCACTGATTTTACCGCTGTGAAATAGGGGAGTTGATTTTGGGACAGGTGTATTCTGAAATCAACGAAACCACACCAATTTCATGATGATAGGTTTAATCCTTTTTTATCAGTCGTAATCTGTGACAAACATGTGAAGCTACGTTCACACGTTTGCCCGTAGGATGTCAACAACAATGCGGCATAGCAAACCACTGATGACTTGACTACTTGGATTAATTAGGTGAGTGGATGTTGGAACAGGTGTATATTAAATCCGCGAGGCCACACATATTCCAAGCTGATTGGTTGAATCCAGTTTGACAGATAGGAATTCTTTTTCGGACCGATGTGGATCAGAATGATACACTGTGCACATCAGGATGCTTCCTACAGAATCGAAAATCAAATATTGATGTGATTGTTGTTTCTAAACATGCATGATTGTTATATTACATGACTAACATTTTGTAACTTGAATATTAATATCCCCATGCTTATTTATCAATGATAGTTAAAGGAAATACTTTATTGTTTTCAAATACTTAAATTAATTTTTTACATGGACAGTTTACATTAATGGACAAATGCAAATGCTTTACTATTTATAATATATTTTCCTACTGTCTTGTTTCAAACAAATAGAAAATGTATGGACATGATGTTAAAAAACTACAGATGTTTTCCAGAATAAAACAGTTGTTTGCCAAATTGGGGTTACGTTGATTAAACATAGCTTGGTCCTATATGTGGCTGTGCTAGAGAAATGGGGTTTGTGTGATTTGTGTGATTTG